>JAIFGZ020000367.1:0-263095 GCA_019925245.2 Oryza australiensis
TTGAGAATTGTTCTCAAGCAAGAGCGTAAGGAGTACGTTCTTGAAGTACCCTATCCCGAGGATTTGCCAAATAATGCCACCGCAAGAATCGCACGGAGGGCTTATGAGAAGCACACTAA
This sequence comes from Oryza australiensis, assembly GCA_019925245.2. Taxonomy (NCBI): domain Eukaryota; kingdom Viridiplantae; phylum Streptophyta; class Magnoliopsida; order Poales; family Poaceae; genus Oryza; species Oryza australiensis. The sequence continues at coordinate 120 of JAIFGZ020000367.1, forward strand.
TGATGCCCTAGATATAAGCCTGTCTCATGCTTGCTACAATGTCCCCCGAGCTTCGTAAGCAATATGAGAGCAGCGATGCTCACACTATTATTCATGGGCTGCGTGGCATGTTTGAGAACCAAGCTCGGGCCGAGAGGTTTAACACCTCAAAGTCCTTGTTTGCGTGCAGCTTGTTGAGGGAAATCCCGTCACCCGCATGTGATAAAGATGATTGGCTACATTGAGAGTCTGGAAAACCGGGTTTTCCCTTAGCCAAGAGTTGGCTACGATGTGATTCTCCGCCGCTCCCTCCGAGCTTCGAGCCATTCATATTAAATTATCACATGAACAATATGGATAGGACCTTGGCTGAATTGCATGGGATGCTAAAGACAACTGTGGAGAGTATCCGAGAAAAACGGTCATCATGTGATGATGATGCAGAAGGCTAAGCGCAAACCACTGTCAAGAAGCTTTGCACCAAGAGGAAGTTAACTCCCGATGAGATCGCGAGTGCCTCCAATGCAAAGAAGGGCAAGAAGGGGTCGGCGGCATCGATGCCGTTTGCTTCTATTGCAAGGAGACAGCCACCTGGAAGAGGAACCGCAAGAAGTACATGGAGGATCTCAAAAAGAAGCAAAGTACGACTTCGCTTCGGGTATTAATGTTATAGACATTAATCTTGCTACTTCACCTACCGACTCTTGGGTATTTGATACCGGATCAATAGCTCATATTTGCAAATCGTTGCGAGAGAATGAGAAGAAGTAGAGGCTTGAGAAGAGGAGAGGTGAACTCCGCGTTGGCAATGGAGCAAGCGTTGCTGCGCTTCCGTCGGCACCGTACCACTTCATCTACCTTCGGATTAGTTTTGGAATTAAATAATTGTTATTGTGTTCCAACACTATGTCAAAACGTTATTTGCGCTTCATGTTTGCAAGCGGAAGGATATGATTTTAGATCAATGAACAATGGTTGTTCAATATATCTCGAGATATGTTCTATTTTCATGCTCCATTGATGAATGGATTATACGTTTTGAATCTTGAAGCATCTCCCATCTATAACATTAATACGTAAAGGCAACTCTCTAATGATATAAACCCCACGTTTATCCGGCATTGTCGCTTAGGCCATATAAATAAGAAACGCATGGAGAAGCTCCATAAGGATGGACTCGCTTCACTCTTTTGATTTTGAATCATTTGAGACATGTGAGTCTTGTTTACTTGGTAAGATGACAAAGGCACCTTTCACGGGATATAGTGAGAGAGCAAGTGACTTATTGGCACGCGTACATACCGATGTATGTGGACCAATGAGCTCAACGGCCGAGGTGGTTATCACTACTTCATTACCTTTACGATGACTTTAGTAGATATGGTTATATCTACTTAATGAGGCATAAGTCCGAATCCTTTGAAAAGTTCATAGAATTCCAGAATGAAGTACGTAATCATTTAGGGAAAACAATCAAGTTTCTACGATCGATCATGGAGGAGAATACTTGAGCCAAGAGTTTGGTAATCATCCGAAATATTGTGGAATTGTTCCACGCTGATCTGTGCCGTGAACTCCACAATGGAATGGGGTGTCCGAACGGAGAAATCGCACCTTGTTGGACATGGTGCGGTCGATGATGAGCCAAAGTGATCTTCCGTTATCCTTCGGGGATATGCTCTTGAAACAAATGTGCTCACACTAAATAGAGTTCCATCTAAGTCGGTTGAAAAGACACCATATAAGATATGGACAGGGCAACCCCTAGTTTGTCTTTTCTCAAAATTTGGGGATGTGAGGCTTATGTAAAACGTTTACATCCGACAAGCTCACACCCAAATCGACAAGTGCTTCTTTGTGGGATATCCTAAGAAAACTAAGGGATATTACTTTTATAATCGGGAACAAGGCAAAGTGTTTGTCGCCCGACACGGTGTCTTCTTGGAGAAAGAGTTTCTTTCAAGAAGGGTTAGTGGGAGCAGGGTGCATCTTGAAGAAGTTCAAGAAACATCGAAAACGTTTCGGCGACCACGTAACCACAACGGGAGGAACAAAGTGTTGCGCCACCGTTGTAGATACACCAGCCCCACTGAGGTCCGAAGATCACGTCGTGCACCTAACAGTAACAAAGTGCGGAACAACGTGATATATTGTTGTTGGACAACGATGAACCTAAGACCTATGAGGAAGCGATGGTGGGACCCGATTCCAACAAGTGGCTTGGAGCCATGAAATCCGAAATAGAATCCATGTACGACAATCAAGTTTGGAACTTGGTTGATCCACTGATGGTGTCAAAACCATTGAGTGCAAATGGGTTTTTAAGAAAAGGCCGATATGGATGGAAATGTTCACATCTATAAGGCGCGATTGGTGGCGAAAGGTTTTAAACAGATTCAAGGAGTTGATTATGATGAAACCTTCTCGCCCGTCGCAATGCTTAAATCTATTCGGATTATCCTAGCGATTGCTACATATTTCGATTATGAGATATGGCGAGATGGATGTCAAAACGGCTTTCCTAAATGGAAACCTAAGCGAGGATGTATACATGATACAACCTCGGGGTTTTGTCGATCCGAATCGCTCGGAAAGATTTGCAAGCTACGAAATCCATTTATGGATTGAAGCAAGCATCTCGAGTTGGAATATTCGTTTTGATGAAGTAATCAAAGGGTTTGGTTTCATCAAAAACGAAGAAGAGGCCTGTGTTTACAAAAAGGTCGTGGGAGCGCAATTGTATTTCTAATCTTATATGTGGATGACATATTGTTGATTGGAAATGATATCCCTATGCTAGAATCCGTCAAGTCTTCATTGAAAAATAGTTTTTCCATGAAAGACTTAGGGGAGGCAATACATATTAGGCATTCGGATCTATAGAGATAGATCCAAGAGGCTAATTGGATTAAGCCAAAGTACATACATTGACAAGGTGTTGAAAAGGTTCAACATGCATGATTCCAAGAAAGGTTCTTGCCCATTTCACATGGCATTAATCTTAGCAAGAATCGTGTCCTCGGACACATGATGAGCGGAATAAGATGGGTATGGTTCCATATGCTTCGGCAATTGGATCCATCATGTATGCCATGCTTTGTACACGCCTGCATGTCTCGTACGCTTTGAGTGCTACGAGCAGATACCGCCGATCCGGTGAAGGTCACGGATCGCCGTAAAGAATATCCTTAAGTACTTGAGAAGAACTAAGGATATGTTCCTAGTCTATGGAGGTGAAGAAGAGCTCGTTGTAAGTGGTTACACCGATGCTAGCTTCCAAACAGGACAAGGATGATTATAGATCGCAATCGGGTTCGTGTTCTCGCCCGAACGGAGGCGCGATCACTGGAAGAGTTCCAAGCGGGATACCGTTGCTGATTCTACAACGGAGGCCGAGTACATTGCGCTGCCGGAAGCGCAAGGAGGCCGTTTGGATCAAGAAATTCGTTTCGAGCTTGGTGTGATGACTAGTACGACCGGTCCAATGTCTCTCTATTGTGATAATAGTGGAGCCATTGCGCAAGCCAAGGAACCGAGGTCACATCGAAGTCCAAACACATACTTCGGCGATATCATCTCATCCACGAGATAGTGGACAGAGGTGATGTCAAGATATGCAAAGTGCACACGGATCTCAACATAGCCGATCCGCGACAAAACCTCTCTCCTCTGAAGCATGAGGCGCACACAAGAGCAATGGGTATTAGATATTTACATGATTGACTCTAGTGCAAGTGAGAGATTGTTAGTGATATGCCCTAGAGGCAACATGGAGATGTTGGATATCACGTCAATGTTTATGTATAAATGAATAAAGTGTTATTCAGTTCCATGAAATAGACATCTTGTATTGATCAATAAGTACGTGACTTATTTATGAGACTCTATATGTATGAATCTATTTCTAAATGATCCCTGATCATATGTCATATTTTTGGAACAAATATGATTCTAAGATCGGCATGTTTATTGATTGATGATCATGTCTCATAGATCATGGGTATGGAGATACCAAATCAATAAACATGGACACATGTGTTGGAGAACACATTGTTGGATAGACCCACCATGAGACACTACGGGAATTAATGTGCCATTAGTTGGTCTCAGGTAGTGTTGGTACAAAGTCCTTAAACCCGAGATCACCATGGATTCCAACATGTGTAGTAGCCTACTTTGGGACTACCAAACACTATTCCGTAATCGGGTAGTTATAAAGGTAGTTTTCGGGTTTGCTATGAAACATGGAGTGGGATGTGAGTGATCAAGATGGAATTTGCCCCTCCTTTGGAGAGATATCTCTGGGCCCCTCGAGGTAATGGATTATGGAAATGCATGGCCATGCTAAGTTGATTGAGGAGTCAATCACGCACGGATAATCCAATACGGTTCGAGTGAATGGTTAAGCTATTGAAGGGATGGCACACATCTTGCCTATAGCTTAACCGGTATCGTGAGGCAAAGGGATTTGTGTACACATTACGGGTTCGTGAGCCGATATTATTCTTGTATACTATGGTGTCAATATGTGCCGCTAGGCGCCATTGATGACAGTCGACCGAGTTAGACTCGAGCCGACGATCGGCTAAGTTAGACTATAGCCGAAACCGAGTATACCTGAACCTATAGGGTCGCACGCTTAAGGGGATAAGAACAGGCATTCGAGTTGGACTCGGATACGGCTCGATCGGATATGGACCCGATCGGATAGAGTCCTATGGGCTTACGACGTATGGGCAGCCAACTCGTGAGATTCGGATAGGATCCGATTCAAAATAGAGTCCTAATCGGCCACTAGTCCCAGTCGGCCAACTCTATATAAAGGAGGGAGGGGTGGAGAGCTGCGCACGTCAATTGCATCGCGTGCAACGAAGTCGTCGAGATCAATCTCCACGGAAACCCTCCCCACTTTCGAGCCAAACCCTAGCCTTGCATCGCGTGCTAGCACACGGGTGTACGGCGTTTTGTCCCCGGACGTGTGGATACCGGTAGAGGCGCTGCTACGTTGCGCGCCGTTGATCGGCTTTGGATCGGCGATTGGCGAATCGGCTGTCCCCGGCAGTATCGTCGGCTTGCGAGAATCGGCTACACTGTTTCGGATCGGATTGCCACGATTGGCTATTCCGCCGCACTCTACTCCAATCGGTAACGATCTATCGGCCCTTACTTGCAAGTATTCTGGTTTGCGCGGTAAAAGTTTTTGTTTTCGGCTAGCGTAGCCTCCGTAACCCTTCAATCCCCGCAGATTGACCTGAACTTCTTGCAAACTCTCGGGGAGTGGTCGGCACACTCCTATGTGGTCCTCTATTATGGTGTACCGTTGTTTAGGGATTTTATTTACTGTCCTAGGGTTCCATGTCCTTGTGGACCCACTAGTTGTCGCCGACATTGTTTCGTCTTGCCGAGACATCGTTTAAATAACTTACAATATCACAAAATTACAAAATTAATTAAATTACCTAAAATCACAAGTCCAATATCCCAAATAACTCTAAATATAAATCACAAGTCCAATATCACTAAATATCACTAAGTCCTAAAATCACTATGTCCTAATATCACTAAGAAACCTATGTCCTAAAATCACTAAGTTCGATCTCCATCCACATATCATCGATCACAAAAATCTACTAAAACCTATTCATCCACATATCACTAAAATCACTAATTAAAATCCACATATCATACATCCATCCACATATCACTAAAATCTACTAATATGTACTAAAATGATCCATTCATCCATGCATCCAACCATCTATATTATATCAGGGCAATGGGCGCCGGGGAAGTGAGGGAGCTCGGCGGACTTACCCGGAGCACTCAGGAGCGAGAGGGCGGCGGTGCTCGGTGGCTGGACTCGGGGACGACGATGCTCGGTGGCTGTGAGGGAGGATGACTTCCCCAGGCTCGGGGACGGCGGCGTTGAGTGGCGGCGAGGAGGACGCCGGCGCCGAGGCTCGGGGATGCCGGCGCTCGGTGGCGGCGGGGAGGACAATGGCGCCAGGCTTGGGGATGACAAGATTCTGTTTAACGCTGCAACAAAAATTCGTAGGAGTATAAGTACTTCATTCATACAAGAAATAGCAAAACAAATAAGTACAAAGGCATCAATCACAAGCTTATGCCTTCCATATGTAATGAACGAGCATATGGCACAGCCTCTTGGGGAACATTGTCAAAGTGGATGTGAGGTCTTACATGAAGATTCTGGTTGTATTCTTCTTCATCAACGATGTTGTCAACCCTAATAATTTGGCTCTTGCCATCTCTAACGATGTACACCTTCTTATTTAAGGGTCTTTTATGTAGAAAATCTGCTTGACCTGTTTCGCAAGTATAAATGGTTCATCAATGTATCCTACCTTGGATAGATCTATTAAAGTGAAACCTTGCTTGTCGACTTTGACACCAGTGCGTATAGTCATCCAATGGCAAGAAAACAAAGAGACTTTGAACTTCACGTAGTTCATCTCCCACATGTGCTCAATACAGCCGTAGGATGAACACTACTTGATCCTGGAATGCATCTATATGGACTCCGTTGTTTTGCACTGTGCTTTTGTCATCCTGATTGATGGTGTAAAATGTGTATCCGTTAATATCATATGCTTGTCATGTGTCTATGTCCCAACACGGTCCCATCCCCAACAATCGTACTGTCTCATTTGATACATCCATTGACATTGTAATACGATTTTTGAATCATTCGTTGAACCGAGAGTAATGTTCTCTGTTAATCCACATATCCAATCACCCCAAGTTCTCCTGTTGGATTTTTGCTAAATAATCCTTAAAGTATGAGGCAACTTCTATCATATATTGGAGCACGGTGAAATGAGCCTGCGCATCGGAGGCTTGATCGGGCACAATTATTTTTCTGCCTATTGTGCCTACACCTGACAACCTTCCTTCGTGACGAGATGCTGGAACTCCGATAGGATTGGCCTCGGACATGTAGTTGACGCAGAACTCGATAACCTCCTTGGTCGTGTCACCTTCAATGATGCACCCCTCCGGTTTTGTTCTGTTTCAAACGTACGACTTCACAACTCCCATGTACCCTCCGAACATATACATTTCTCTTAGAAAAGCTGGGCCACATAATTTTGTTTGCTTCACAAGATGAATAGGGAGATGAATCATGATATCAATGAAAGACAGTCGAAAAAACATCTCCATGTGATAGATGGTGTTGACAATATTGATCTGCAACCCATCGAGATATTCAGGATCTATAACCATCTAATCGATTGCATTGAAGAAGGAACATAGACGTTGGATCGTGTGATGGACTTTTGGTGGAAGAATGCCTATGATAGCAACTGGCAAGATCTGTGTGATTAGCACGTGGCAATCATGAGACTTCATTCCAACTAGTTTTAGATCGTCCAATTTAACATACTTACTTATTCTCGCTGAATAGCCTGATGGAACTTTAATATCTTTCAGGTATGATAACTTGCGATCTCCTCATCCTTCGACAAGGTATGACAAGCTAGAGGGAGGTATACTCTTACTGTCTCTGCATCTGTTACAAGCACGAGTTCACTGCGAATATTAATCTCCTATAGATCAAGGCACGCGTTCAACCCGTCCTTTGTCTTCTCGGGAATATTCAGCAATAAGCCAACCAAACTCTCACACACATTCTTTTCTACATGCATCAGATCAATGCAATGACGGACCTTAATATCTTTTCAGTAAGGTAGTCGCCACAATATGGATTCTTTCTTCCACATACCCTTGTCCTTTGCCTTACTACGTTTTCATTTTTCCAAAACTATTTAGTTATGTCCTTGACCATATTGTGGACCTCATCTCTCAACAAATCCTTGGGAGCAGGCTAAAGTTTTCTCTTACCATTGAAAATTTTCATCTTTCTTCTAATACGTGATGTAGCGAGAGTCATCTCCTATGACTCATGTAAACCATCTTTCATGATTTCTTCAGCCACCTACTACGTGTATATGCCATATAGTCGGAGCAAGCCTTCTTTCCTTTCACTGTTTGTCTAGAAAGATTACTAAGTGTGGGATAGTCATTAATGGTGTAGAACAATAGAACTTGTAGTTTGAAGTTCTCCTGACCATACGCATCCCAAGTTTCCACACCTTGTTTCCAGAGAATCTCAAGATCATCGAAAACAGGCTCCAAAAACACATCAATATCATTGTCGGGTTGTTTCGGTCCTTGGACTAACAAGCACAGCATAATGTATTTTCTTTTGAAACACAACAAAGGTGGTAGGTTGTAGTTTGCAATCAAAACTAACGAAGTGCTATAAGAACTTCTCATGTATCTGAAAGGATTCATGCCATCCGTACACAAACATATTCTCATGTTTCTACGATCGCTGCGAATTCTGTGTGTCTTTGATCGATATTCCTCCATTGAATCGAATCTACAGGGTGTCTTAGGATACCATCGTTCATTCTCTTTATGGCATGCCAACGTACTAACTTTGCTTCCTTGAGGCTAGCAAAGATTCTCTTGAAATGATCAATGATAGGTAGATACCACATAACCTTTGCCGGACCATCCCACTTTGATTTCTTTCCTTCGTCAGCATTTTTATTTTGCTTGTATCGAGTAGTCTTGCAGACAGGACAAGCATCTATGTCCGCATATTGCTTGTGGTACAATATGCAATCGTTCGAAAAATCCTAAATTATACGGACCTCTAACCCTGTGGGACATAAAACCCGCTTTGCTTCATATGTCGTCTCGGGCAATGTGTTCTTATCGGGAAGCATGACCTTCAAAATTTCCAAAAGATCTGTGAAACTCTTGTCTGTCTATCAACTACTTGCCTTGAGCTTCATTAGGTCCAAGGTGGCTAACAATTTGGTGTGTTTTGCCTTGCATTCGGCTTATAGAGGCTTCTTTGAGTCACTAACCAATCTACTGAACTTCATGAAATCTCTCTTGTTGTAAGCCGCGTCCTCAGTGTCACGTAACCTATCTCGCAGTAGATCGTGATCCACATCAACCATTTCACCGTGCAATGAAGAAGGTAGAAACATGTCAGGCTTATCTTCATCTTTCCGATTTTGTGCATCACTTTTGTCTGCAGCTGCACCACTTCCTGATTCTTATGCTCCATGCTTCACCCAACATGTGTAGCCCTTAATGAATCTTTGTTGTATAAGATGAGTGTACTGTGTCCTTCTGCTATTGTTGATGAGAAATCTCTCTCACGCGCTGGCCTAGGAGATCTGCTTAGCTCCAGTGCAGTTCCTTCTCAGCTGCCTACCTTATGCAAGGCGTGCTAGTTGATTTGATCTGTTAATCAACAAGAAAAACAAAGGAATATGCATTAAGTGTTAGGTTAGATCCACAAGGGATGGGCTAAGGGAATCCACGAACATATATATGCTATTCTAAACCATATTTAAGTGAAGTGACCGTAATGGATCAGCTATACCGAGACAAAGATCGCCGCTTAACCCAAATACAAGAAAGAATAATAAATATTTGGATCGTTAACCTAGCCGATACTGGAAAGCTAAAAAGGAATCGACTAGTACTCCGATGAATCTTACAGAAAGATATCACCCCTAAATCAGACGCATAGCCTAGAAATCGGCTATCGGCTGTCTATGACAAGCCGATTTCGACTGGCAGCATCCGACAGGAGTGCGATCTTAACATAAGAGACAGTCCTAATACAAATCTAATAATGAATATATTAAAAGAAATATATCAGGGCAGATAAGACCGGCTGAAACCCTGACACTGTCTCTAAACAATATAAATCTATCCGAACATATCATTGATAGTTCTAAGAACGACTTAATAGTTCAAACATGATGCAACATTAAGTATAAAAAGAACAACCCGATCTCCTGCAGCCGATTTATATCTCTCGAGACGGTGGATACAGCATATAAACTAGCCAACCTTTAGATCTAGCCCTATCGGCTGCAAGTTCTTGACAGAACTAACCAATGGCAGGATAGATCTAAATATTGATCTAATTTATATGCGCTATATGATAAATAGTGCAGTATAAACTCTTGATTCTAATGTGTCATTGCGATGGAAGCACTAGAAACAGTAAATCATACCACTAATGACAAGCATTTACCTAGATCTGGGATCAAAATGATGCAACCCGTAGCCAAACAAAGTGCTCGTCTCGAAGAAAATGTTGTTATGATTACGAGAGGGTCTCGGGTCCTATTTATACCCAAGATACAATTATCTGTAAAAACCCTGGACTCTATCTAAACTACTATTTAAAACACCACATTATCCCAAGCGGGACCCATGCCGTGTTACAACTAACAGTCTAACAAATCTCTAGATTACGAGATACAATTGCGATTCTGTAACTCTATCCATAAGTGGTAATATCACTTAACACGCAATTAACAACCGAATCCTCTCGTTTATCCTCAAACTTCACGTATTAGAAACGGTCTCATCTCTTCCAAACCTAGAATCGGCTATCGGCTGCCCCTATCCAATTCATCCTTAGCCGATTAACCTTCGCTGATGCAACCCTTATTTCCGCCGATCCGACTCGTTCGCCTTTGCAAACTTAGAGATTCGATTACCAAATTTCGGTGTCAACACATGCCCCCAAGTCCGTGATACGAAGTGTTGCGGATTTGCTTGCCTATCCAAACTCCCACTTCCTTCTTGACCTAAACCGCTTCGGCTTCTCCCCAAGTGCTCTTTAAAACCCACTCCCTAGCGCACTCGCCTCCTTCACGAACAAGCCTATTGCCTTCTCTCTCTCCTCCGGCGATTTCACCGGTGCCCGTCGAACTCCCTCACGTTCTTCAGACCCATCTTCATCTCCGAGCATCCCGATGGCCTCCACCGCCGCTGCATCGAGCACCTCCGTTTCGCCGGCCACCGCCGCCGCAGCTCGCTGCGCGCCGTCCGCCGCCGCCGTTTCAGCCGCCACCGCAACCGAGTTCCCCGAGGTACTCTCTCCGATCCATAATTTCACTTTCAAATTTGCTTCTTCAAACATTTTGCATCAACATTACATTCGGCCATTTTTCATGTAGAATTTTACTTTGCATTCTTATCAATTAGTACTTTTCCCTTCCCCGAACCATAACACGCAACCGTTCTTGATTAGCGCCTCTCTTCTCTTTTCTGAACTGTAGATCCTATCACATCATGTACTTATCCCCAATCTGACACAAGCGGAGAGGCACTTCCTCGGCCCCATCGGCAACACGGATCCAGCCGATATCATGATAGCCGAAACTAACCGTATCCCTTTCAACACCGCCAAACCATCCCTCTCCCACTGGAACGGAACATTCAAAGCATGGCCGTCCACCGATGCAGCCTGGATTAAATGGTACAAGAGGGTGCAATCAGCCAAGTATACTTAGTGGGAGGTAACCGGGATCACCTAGTGCATGGAACTATCCATTGCCGGCATGGACAAAGATGAACCACTTCTGTCGGCTGCAACATACTTTTGGAATGATAGCTTCAACGCTTTTATCTTCCGGCAAGGGCCGATGACTATCACGTTGGCCGACGTATACATGACAACCGATCTGGACATTGGGTCGTCGGCCAACCCCATCACTTTGAGCCGGAAAGGTCAACATCAATTCAAAACCAAAGCCATCGACGGATGGAGCGGCTTTATTGCCCAGAACATGTAGGACGAAACCGTCGGCCACTGGGAACACGCCGCATTCCTAATGATGTGGCTCGAGAAGTTTGCATTCTCGCGGATCAAGCCAGGCTGACCGCCAATTGCGCGATCGTGGCTGAAGTTCTCGGCCGACGGGAGGAAACTTGCGCTGGGAAATACCTCCTCGGCTACTTGTATCAAATGCTGCATCAGGCCGCCGCGAAGATAGCCGCCAACGCTCCAATCAACACCGGCGGCCCTTGGTGGTTTTTTCAAATCGGCTGGTGCCGGCGACCCGTAAGATAGCTTGGTCGCCCCTTCGACGAGCGGATTACCAAGGCCGGAGCCGATTGAAGATGACGAAGGCAACCAGATCACCACCGGGAGATGCATGAGCTACGGAGAGGCGCCGCCGCCCACAAAGGCTCAAAGCAATCGGCCGAGCCGCTGGCCAAATGGTTCATAGCCCTCTATGACGGGTTGTCTCGCGATAACCGCGCCTGGTACTTTTACCAGGACCGGGGGATGTTTGAGTTGCCGGCTGATTTCAATTGGGTCGATCTCAACTCAGCCGACAACCCAAGGTGCAGGGAACTGTTTATCGCCACTCTGTCCCCCTGCATCTTGCTGACTGGGATTCACCAAGGCCGATCGGTGGCCAAAGCTACGAATTCTACTTCCTAGTTTCGGCGGTGAGGCAACTTGGTCTCGGGCAGCTGCCCATCGGCTTTTTCTACGCCGATAAGATTGAAACGAGGGGGGCGGTCAGCCAGGACCTAATAATGGATCAGCTGCTGAACATAGCTGGCCCTCCCCTCAGCGACGTCGGCGTGATAACATTGTCGCTAAGGAGAAGCGTCGCTTACGACCGATGGTGGTCCAAAATTAAGCGCCATATCTTCCGCCAACGGTCGTCTTGCTACGTCGACTTCGCTCGCCTAACGAGATCCCTCGGTAATCTTCCGCTTTAGGTTCAAATAATTTTCTTCTTCCCGTCATCGGGGCCGACGCAAGAGATTAACGTTCGTCTTTTGATTTGCGGGAGACGGAGACGGAGCGGCCAACGGTGAACAACTCCGGCGCCCATCGAATACAACTCAGGGCTCTGGATGAGGGCGGCCTTGCTCGTCGGCCATTGGCCGGGAGGCTCAAACCGGGGTCGCGCTACGACGGTAGGTGCGTCGCCCGATCGCACGTAAGAGAAAGGTTGCACCACCACCACGGTCGTCGGCCGTGCCTCGCCCCAAGAGGCTGAAAAGACAAAGCCGCAGCACCCAGCCGATAGCCTCCCCTTGATCCGGCCGTCGCGCAATTCCTCGACACCGTCACCGGCGAGGTAGTGCCGCGGCCGTCGGAGCGGCGGCCGAACCCAGGATTTCGAGTCCCGAGTCGGTCAATGCCCCGCCGACGTCCCGCCTGGCCCCAAGTCCCCAAAAAATGTCGGCCGGTAAGCCTTTACTCCACCGGATTTGGCTTCATGATGATCACTTGCATCGATTGAACCATTCCTTTCAGGTCAAGAAATTGGCCCGCCGCACTTTACGCCCGCGCCATCGGTAATCATCCTCTCGCCACCTTATTTGTAGTAATCGATCGGCTTGCCCGCTAACTCTTTCTTCTCGCAGCCCCCACAGTCTCCATCGGCTGCCTCCCAGGCGTCCGGTGAGCATACTGCGCCTGTCGGGGGCGGTGGCACCAACAACGGCGAAGAGGCCCCGACGGCTGCGGGCAACGATCCGGCCGAACCAACAGCTCTGACCCCGGTGCCGACGGTAAGCCAACTAATTTTGATGATCGGCTTTGTCGGCTTAATATTTCCTTGATCATCTTCTTCTTTGCTGTAGAACATAGCCGACCTTCTCAACTTTGACTTGTTGGAATTCAAGGAGCCCGGCGACATCGGCGAGGAGGCGTTGGCAATGCCGGCTGAGGACCTGAGGGCCACCTTAGCCGACATCGGCAATCGGCTGGAAGCCTCGCTGGACGCGATGGTGGTCGACAGCGGCTCGATACGCGCGTGATTCAGAGATATCCAAGACCAGCTGTCGGAAGCCATAGCCGAAGCCATCGTGCCGGCGGCCTTCATGGAAGCCCATCACTTCAAGTATGAGTGGGCATGGCAGCAGATAATCGATCGCTGCGAGAGTCAAGCGCGGTAGGCCACCATCCAGTCAACCAAGGGCGCCATCGAGAATTGGAAGGCTGCCTTCGACCGCCTGAAGACTTAGCCGGCGGCCAAGCTCGAGCAACTCCTCACTCGTCAATATCAACTGATAGCCGATCTTGTTCAAGTCACGAACGAGATCGATGTGCACAAGGAGTACCTGGTTGGCTTGCCGGCCAAGATCGAAGCTGAACGCCAGGGCATCAAGGCGGCCGTGGCACATCTGCGCACCCTGGTGAGGAGCGTCCGACCAGCGGCGGGGTCTGAGGCCGACGAAGTTAGGGCCATCGAAGAAATAGAACAAATTAGGCGGAAGGCGTTGTCGGCCATAGCCGATTTTTTGAAGAAATGAGATTGTAATATTCCAATCTTCTGAAATCGGCTAACGCTTCTGTACCATACTTGTCATGTTTCTGTGATGGGATTGGACGATTATTTTACTCGTGCTTGTACTTGGCTTCGAATCGTGTGTCATAATTTATCGATCTTCTGCCACTGCGCTCGTAGATAAGACTGGCTGTACTTGTAGATAAGATTGGCCTTCGGCCGTGCGTGGCGTCTTGACTTGCTTACGGTTAAATCGGCTCTAGCCGCTCGTATCGTTCCGTGTTGCCAACTCCGAGACTACACCACGACCATTAGTGTTAGCGTTCGAACATCGGTCTTATTGGCTATTGGCCGATAATATCCGAGTGCACTGCCGATTTGGTTTCATAGTCCGACTCATTCGAATCTGTATTTCAAGAACCCGTGAGTTCTGGACGATAGGTATCCAGCCTTGAGCAGTCGCCACCCATTCAACGATTCCCAACGCCTTTAATGATGACCTCTTCGACTTTCGCATCGGCAGCTACCTTTCACATCTGAAACCACATCTTTTCTTTCTATAAATGGACTCCTTCGAACCTTCCCGAATAACTCACACGAAGAAGAACTCACTCCCCAGGTGTACAACATCCAGATTTCTAAGCTTTCGGCAGGGCTTCCTATGGCTTCCTCAAGCTCGTCGGTGAACCAGGTGATTTCCCAACTCATCCATTCTCACCATTTCTTCTCTCTAAGTACTCGAGGAGTGAACCTTCTCGCAGCCGCTCCATCCTTCGGGTGATTGTAGCGATCATGGACACGCCGTACGAACGACGGCTAGCCAAGAACGACAAGTGAGAACCAACTTGAAGCGCTTCGGGAGCAGGAGGCTCGTCATCCGGTGGATAGACCTCCCATCAAACTCGGTAGCGCCCCGGCCGCTGTCCCTTTGGCGTCTTCAACGCTCACGCGCCTTGACCGCTGGAAGCAAGGCAAACACGACTTGCCAACGAACCGTTGACCACAACCACCGACGTAAGGGTCACTCGGCTAGAGTATCTGATCTTGGATGCTTTAGAGATGGAGTCCCCGAAGACCACCGACCGAGCTCTGGCGGCCATCAGAGATTACCTAGGAGATATGTAATCAAAAATGGCTTTACGCCGATTATGAATAAGAATCGGCGAATCTAATCGGCCCGATTTTGCGATCGGCTTGTGTACGTATATGCCCCCATGTTTTGTTGATAGCCTCGGTGTCGACAAAATCGTGAGTTCAAGCCGTTCGCGCATCCTGGCCGTCCTTATCAGTCAATCATGAGCCGATTGTAGGGCACTTGGCAAAAAAAATGTTGTATAAAATGCCTAAAGGCTATGCCTCATACACGTAAGACATTGGCTATCGTAAATCGGCTGGGATAACTATAGCCGAATCAAGAGTTGATGCATACACTTGGGTAGTATTTCTTCAAATACTTTCCACTGAGAGCCCTTCCGAATACCTCTTCGTCCAGTCCTTTTAGCATGTAAGCTCCTTTAGAGACGCATTTGTGGATCTTGAAAGGCCCTTCCCAATTTGGTGACCACTTGCCGAACTTGTTGTCTCTATATCCGACCGGCAGTATAAGTTTCCAAACGAGCTCGCCTTCCTCAATAGATTTGGGCACCACTTTTTTGTTATAATGCCTGGCTACTCATTCTTTATCTTTTGTGACTTTTTCCAAGGCCCTCATCCTGGATAATACTAAATCTTCCGATTCGTCTACCATCAGGTGATGATAATCATCGGCTGTGAGTTGATCTCTGTAACTGGATGCGCCTTGAGCCGACGACACTTTCCCATGGCAGCACTGCCTCATGTCCATAGACCAGTTTGTATGGAGGGACTTGGATTGACCCGTGGCATGCCATCCGATACGCCCAAAGTGACTCGACTAACCGACTGTGCCATTGTTTAGGATACTCAGAGATCATTCTTTTAATTAGCTTGATCAAGCTTTTGTTTGAGGTCTCGGCTTGCCCGTTGGCTTGTGCGTAGTACAACAAAGAATTGAGTAGCTTGATCCCCATGCTGTCGGCAAACTGAACAAATTCATCCGATACAAAGATAGATCCATTGTCTGTTGTTATTGTTTGTGGAACGCCAAATCGGTAAATGATGTGTTCTTTGACAAACTCGATTGCGTCCTTAGAATCCACTTTTCTGAGGGGAATCGCCTCCACCCATTTTGTGAAATAGTCCATTGCCACCAGGATAAGCTTATGCCCTTTGCTTGAGGGTGGATTGATCTGGCCGATCATATCAATGCCCTATCCTCCGAATGGCCACGGCTTGATGATCGAGTTCATAGCCGATGCCGGTGCTCGTTGTATGGCACCAAACTTCGGCGCCCGGCACCCCTTGTAATATCGGAAACAATCCTCCAGCATTGTCGGCCGAAATACCTGCTCGGCGAAGTAGCCACTTCATTTTGTGGGCCGATTGGTGCGTGCCACAGATTCCTTCATGTACTTCCCCGATGGCCACTGTAGCTTGATCGGCTCCCATACACTTGAGTAGCACACCGTCAATCGTCCTATAGTATAGGTCTTCATCGAGCAACACGTATCGTAATGCCTTGTATCGTAGTTTCCTTGTGGCCGACGAGAGGGGTTTTTGAGATAGTTGTAAACTTCAAACCTCCAATCATCGGGCGTGATGGCGGCCACGTCTCGTGTCTACTTCTTTCAAGCATCGGCCGATAGCTCGATGCCCCTTGAGCCAAGTCATTGGCCTCTCGTGTTCGCTCTCTGGGGATATGCTTCAAAGTGACTAGCCAAAAATCATCCATTAATTCCCGACCGCCGATAATAGACCATCGGTGCGTCGTTTTTGCATTCATATTCTCCCGATAATTGGCGGATGACCGATAGTGAATCTTCCATTATTTCGACGGCGTCGGCTTCAACTTCCTTGAGTAGATGCAACCCTTTGAGGATGGCTTCGTATTCGGCTTGGTTGTTTGTAGCGTGGGGGTTAATGGCGAAAGGAAACTCGAAGCTTGCCCCCCTGGGCGAAATAATGACCAAGCCGATGCCGCAGCCGTTAGTGCACACCGAGCCATCGAATGTCAAAGTCCAAGGCATAATTTCCACTGAGCCGATTGAGTCGTTTCTGTGTTCCACAATGAAATCGGCTATGGCTTGCCCCTTGACTGCCCTTGGTGGCTGATACCTCAGATCGAACTCTGTTAGTGTGAAGATTCACTTTCTGATTCTTTCTTTGAGCACTGGGGCCAACAACATGTACTTAACTACATCGGCTTTGCAAATTACCGTGCACTCATTGGACAATAAATAGTGCCTTAACTTTGTACATGAAAAATAGAGGCATAGACACAACTTCTCCACAGGTGAATACCTCGTTTCTACGCCTAGCAACCGTCGGCTGAGATAGAAGATGGCTTTTTCTTTGCCGTCAACCTCTTGTATTAGGACCGAGCCGATTGATTGGTCATCGGCGGACAAGTACAGCCTGAACGGTATCCCCTTTTGTGGAGGCACTAAGACTGGAGGGGAACTTAGATAATCCTTTATGTTGTCTAATGCATTGTGCTGCTCGCCCCCATGTGAATGCTCGATCGGCCTTCACCAAGTGGTGTGAACGGTTCCATCTTTTCGAAAGGTTGGCTATGAACCGTCGATGAAGTTTATCTTGCCGATTAATGACTGGAGTTGCTTTTTATCTTTCGGAGGTTGAATTGTCTTGATAGCATTTATGCTCCTTGGTGTAACTTCAATCCCTCTTTCATGGACTAGAAATCCCAAGAATTGCCCGGCCGATATGCCGAACGCGCACTTAAGTGGATTCATCTTTAGACCGTATTTCCTCGTCCGTTCTAACACTTGTCTCAGATCGGCTACGTGGCCTTCTATCTCCCTGGACTTGACAACCACGTCGTCAATGTAATATCTCTACCAACGAGCCGATCATATCATGAAAAATGTAATTCATGGCTCGCTGATATGTTGCCCAGGCATTCTTCAAGCTGAACGTCATTACTACCCATTCGTACAGGCCGATTGCACTGGGACACCGAAAGGCGGTCTTGTGGATGTCCTCGTCGGCCATGAATATTTGGTTGTATCCTACATTGCCATCCATGAAACTGATGATTTTGTGGCCTGAAGAAACATCGACGAGCAGATCGGCTATCGACATTGGGTATTCATCTTTAGGGGTTGCCTTGTTTAGATCCCTGAAATCGATGCACACCCTAAGTTTACCGTTTTTCTTAACACTGGGACGATGTTTGAGACCCACTCGGCGTACCGGCAAGGCCGAATGAATCCCGCGTCGTACGTAGCGAGTGATTTTGGCTTTAATTGCGTCGTACATATCAGCCTTAAACCTCCCGGGAGGTTGTTTGAACGCCGATAGCCTCGCCTTAAACGGCAGCTTGATGGACCACTATCGGTCGACTAAGACCGGGCATCTCGAAGTACTCCCAAGCAAAATAATCTTTATATTCTTTTAATAATTCAATAAGCTGGGATCTACAATGAGGAGATAGATTTTTGCTAATGTACGTCGGCCTCGGCTTATCACCAGGGCCGATGTCGATTTCCTCTAATTCATCGGCCGACGTAAAGCCTTGCCCTAACTTGCCATCGTCTTCGTCCGCGGTGGCTACGCCGAGAACGCTTGAGCCCTCCAGCTTGTCTTGTTCAAGGTAGCAAGCTGCGGCTCATCATTTCCAATCGGCTGTATTGTGGAATTGGAAACATTCAGAAAATTGGCTTGCCAGACTTTCCCGGATAAACAATCAATGTCTTCGATTTCCCAAAGTAGCAAATCAGCATTGACGATACTAACTGACCTGTCGGCTGGCACGGTCTCGATCTTGTCGCCGTCCCATTGGATAAGGCTTTGATGCATTGTAGAAGGGATCTTGCAGTTGGCGTGTATCCAGTCCCTTCCGAGCAAACAGTGTAAGACCCCTTCCGTCGATGACAAAGAATGTTGTGGGCATGGTCTTGTTGCCGACGGTCGGCTCAACATTTAGGACGCCTTTGGTCTCCGTTAGTTGCCGCCGAAGTCCTTGAGCACCATGATGGTTTTTATCGGTCTTCGGCCCCCTTGCCTAACTTTTCGAACATTGCGTAAGGCATGAGATTGATTGCAGCTCCCCATCAACCAGCATTTTGGAAATCGGCTTGCCGTTGACGAAACCCTTAAAGTACAACGCCTTTAAGTGCCGATTTTCGGTTCCTTCCGGTTTGTCGAAGACAGCTTGATCAGTCGGTCAGTTGCTAGCTTCGCGGGTCATCTTCGACGGTGTCGCATCGGCTGCGGGAGCCGAACTCGCCGACAACACGAAGACCATGTTAACCGATGCAGAAATTTTGCCTTTCCCTTTGGTGCCCTCCGGCTTGATCACCGGGCTTTCCTCGCTTGTTCCTTGTTGGCTATGGCATCTTTCTTTTGGCACCCACCGCCTTTTGATTTTGCCCAGCGGCTGTTTGTGGATCATTTGCTGCACTTCGTCTTTTCTCCACGCTTAAGCCGTTGAACCCTTCTTTTCTGTGTCTTTGTGAAGAGATCGGACGGGCACCATTGGGGGTTGGCCGATTCTTCATCATCGGCCTCTTCATCGTCGCGGCCGTTCCCATCGTGGTTTTCTTCGACGAAGAAATCCTGATGGATCGGGCCGAGCCAATCATGGATAGATCGCTGCCTTTGGTTTATCTAGACGGCTCTGGGGATGAACCGAGTTGGACATGCAGGCAATAAGCTCCTGTGCCCGTCGTCGCGACGATCGTTACATGCCGGGCAGTCATCCAGCGTTGGCAGTCTCATTCCGGATTCCCAGCAGTACCTGAAAAAATCACAATGCCAATGCGGATCGGCATTGTCGTGGTTTACCTCGTATCGTCGGCTTTGGGTGTTCGGGTTGCGCTGATGAGGTGCTTCATCATAAGCTTCTTCCTGCCGAGATTAGTAATCATGATGCACTTCACACGTCAGATCGGCCACGATCCGACGAATGGGCGCACCATGTTAATTGGCGCGGCGTGACATCCAATTTGGCCGCTTTCTGCCTTGGCCCCGATCGATGTATTGACTAAGCCGTGCGCCATTCTGTTCTGTCGATCAGCTTGCCTGGGGCTGGCTTTGACCGCATTGACCAGGAAGGGATTACCGTCTACCTTCATCGGCTGACTTGAGTCGGCAAATTTCAGCTTCCTAGCTTCGATTGCCGACTGGATTTGGTTTCGGAAGACCTTACAGTCATTGGTGGCGTGGGACGTGGAGTTGTGCCACTTGCAATACTTCTTTTTCTTCAATTCTTCGGCCGACGGGATCACATGGTTCTCAGGAAATTGAATTTGCTTCTCCTTGAGCAGCAAATCAAAAATCTTGTCGGCCTTAGTAATGTCGAAATCGTAATCTTTCTTCTTTGGTTGTCTTCGAGCAGCCATTGGCGACGATGGCTTTTTTGTTCTTAGCCCATTCGGCGCCGCCACTTCCGCATCATCGTCATTGGACCCATAGTCTGACTCGACGACGACCTGAGTTATATTCTTGACGGCCCTCCTAGTGTCTTGGAATCGCTGCTCGTGGGCTGTCACCTTCTGCACCAAGTGGGCTAAACTGTCGAAGTCTTGCGCAGAGAATCGCTCTCTGATCGGCGCGATCAAACCATGAAAAGCCAAATCGGCCGTGGGCGTCCGACACACTGGGTATAGCATTGGTTCCTCATCTCCCTAAAACATTGGATGTATTCTTGAACCGATTCATTGTGTTTTTTCCTGATGCTGGTGAGGTCCGACAGCCTCATTTCGTGGTTGTCGAAGTAGAAGTAGCTAAGGAATTTTTTTTCAAGATTGGCCCAGTTCTGAATCGAGTTGTAGGGTAATGAGGAGAACCAAGTAAAGGCCGATCCCGAAAGAGAAAGAGGGAACAAACGAACGTTAGGGGTCCGTAGCCGATGCTTCACCGCATTGTGCTAAGAACCGGCTAACGCGCTCGTATGTTGAAACGTTGTCCTGCCCTGAGAACTTTGAAAATTCCGGGATCTTGTATCGGTTGGGCAACGGGATCCGCTCAAAGTGCTCTGGATAGGGATACCGATACATGTTCCCTGAGTCTTTTGGCTTGAGGCCGAATTGATCGCACATGACATCTGCGATCAGATCGGCCCACGTTCGGCTGTCTTGCTGTATCGGCTCGTATGGTTCATATGACGCGGGTGCTTGCCGATACAGCGGTGGTGGCATCTGAGGCCTGTAATGATGATCTTGACGGCTTCCTTGGTACTGGTAGTGATGATCAGCGTGCGGTGGCCGAGGCGCCGGTGTGGCGTTGGTGGTTCTCGGAAACAAGCGTCGGCCACCGGTGTTGTACTGTCTATCCGGGTCAATCGACTCGATTGCCGATTGTCATTGAACATGTGAGCAAGTTGACCCCGGGCAGCGGGCTTGTTGTCGGTTCGATATAGTAATTGCGGCTTTATAGCCGTTTCACCTGGATTCGGCTGACTGAGGACTCCTCTTGGTGGTCCTTGTTGCGCCAGCGGTGGGATCGGCCGATTCTGCGTGACCAGCGTCCTGTAACCAGGAAATTGGCCATATGTAAAGTATGTTGGCCCTCGCTGCAGCTGGTCGGCTATCTTTGCATCGACTACAATAGCGATCATGTTATTGAGGGTGTTGACCAGGATGCTACTTTGGTTGACCAATGCATGATGAACGGTCGAGTCAATCTGGTCTTGTAGGGAATATACAGCTGCATCATCCCTGCACCTGGGTCGGCTCCTCCACCTTCTGTTTGCCTTTTGTATCACCAGAGGAGGATGCCTTAGTATCATTCAGGCTGAACTTATATTTCTGATGCACGGCTCTAGATCTTGTTTGGGTGAAAGATTGTTAATAGTTAGCCTGGAGCTCTTCCACCATCTTCTTATACTCGGCTTGCTGTTCCGCCGATAACTGTTCCATCTTTACAGGCATGATGTTGTCCTGCGTAATGATGGGGCTCTTGAAGTCGACCATCTTGCTGGCTAAATCTATGCGTCCGAGTCGAGCAGACAAAGAAAGTCCCACCGGGCGTGCCAAGAAGCGTGTTGATGAGAAATCTCTCTCACGCGCTGGCCTGGGAGATCTGCTTAGCTTCAGTGCAGGTCCTTCTCGGCTGCCTACGTTATGTAGGGCGTGCCAGTTGATTTGATCTGTTAATCAATAAGAAAAACAAAGGAATATGCGTTAAGTGTTAGGTTAGACCCCCAAGGGATCGGCTAAGGAATCCACGAACATATATATGCTATTCTAAACCATATTTAAGTCAAGTGACTGTAACAGATCGGCTATACCGAGACAGCATCAGCCGCTTAACCCAAATACAGTAAAGAATAATAAATATTTGGATCGATAACCTAGCCGATACTGGAAAGCTAACAAGGAATCGGCTAGTACTCCGATGAATCTTATAGAAAGATATCACCCCTAAATCAGACGCATAGCCTAGAAATCGGCTATCGGCTATCTATGACAAGCCGATTTCGGCTGGCAGCATCCGACAGGAGTGCGATCTTAACATAAGAGGCAGTCCTAATACAAATCTAATAATGAATATATTAAAAGAAATATATCAGGGCAGATAAGACCTGCTGAAACCCCGACACTTTCTCTAAACAATATAAATCTATCCGAACATATCATTGATAGTTCTAAGAACGACTTAATAGTTCAAACATGATGCAACATTAAGTATAAAAAGAACAACCCGATCTCCTGTAGCCGATTTATACCTCTCGAGACGGTGGATACCGCATATAAACTAGCGAACCTTTAGATCTAGCCCTATCGGCTGCAAGTTCTTGACAGAACTAACCAATGGCAGGATAGATCTAAATATTGATCTAATTTATATGTGCTATATGATAAATAGTGCAGTATAAACTCCTGATTCTAATGTGTCATTGCGATGGAAGCACTAGAAACAGTAAATCATACCAGTAATGACAAGCATTTACCTAGATCTGGGGATCAAAACGATGGAGCCCGTAGCCAAACAAAGTGCTCGTCTGAAGAAAAAGTTGGCGGTGCGCCGAAGGTTTGATTGATGTGAATATTGTTATGATTAGAGAGGGTCTCGGGTCCTATTTATACCCAAGATACAATTATCTGTAAAGACCCTGGACTCTATCTAAACTACAATTTAAAACACCATATTATCCCAAACGGGACCCATGCCGTGTTACAACAAACAGTCTCACAAATCTCTAGATTACAGATACAATTGCCGTTACTGCACTCTATGCATAAGTGGCAATATCACTTAACGCGCAATTAACAACCGAATCCTCTGTCTCATCTCTTCCAAACCTGGAATCGTCTATGGGCTGCCCCTACCCAATTCACCTTAGCCGATTAACCTTCGCAGCCGATTCCTCCTCAGCCGATGCGACCCTTATTTCCAGTCGATCCGACTCTGCTTCGCCTTTGCAAACTTAAAGATTCGATTACCAAATTTCGGTGTCAACAGCTATCAAACATATTTTTATTTTTGCAATCTGCATATGGTCAAGGCATGTAATCTTTGTTTCTTGTTTTCCTATTCTCCTTCGCGTTGTTTATAAAATTTAATACATCATTTCTATACTCTTTGCTATGACGTCGCACAGTTTTTCCATACATCCAACTTCGATGGGATGAGCTACAAAACAGTAAACAAATATTAGATAAATACTTTGTAGGTAAGTATTTACTAAATTTATGAGAACTGACTACTATTTTCCAATTATTTTTGTATTTTCTGATTTGTATGAAAAAATAGACAAAAATTGCCCCCCTCATACTCCCACCAAATTAGTGAAATGTGGGATAACCATTACACTATGTGATTGGGTATTTATAGCGTATAATAAATATTTATAACGACGAACAAACTAACAACGATGATGGATTTTTCAGTTATCTTTATCTGGTCTAAGTACAAGCCTGTCACCGATGATATTTATCGGAGACGGGCCTAATGGTTATCTTAATCGGGTCTCAAGTTGGAGCCTGTCATCGATGATCGTACATGTTTGTACGAATATATTTTTGTCGGTCTCTTTTTAGGTCTGTTTGAGATGACTTCGTTGTGACGGTCTGTAAAACCAGGCACGTAACATGCTGTCACATACGAAATGATGCTTCAACTTACTTAATTTTACGGCATTTGCAAACTCTTATCATATATACCGCGATACGTACGTTATGCGCGGATCAAGCTAGACATTGAGAAGAAATTAAAATATGTAAGACGAGGAGATATTAATTAGGTTAGTTAAGAGAGGCATTACTATCCGTATATATGCTGATATATTGTTTCTCTGAGCTTGCTTTGGAGTTTCTTTACTTTTGTCCTTATCGACGCTTCATCATATCCTCGGTGCACGGAGATAGCAGCCGGTCTCTCCGTGTCATTTTCTTTGGACCCATGCAACTGATCACTTTCTGGCCAATTAATTAATCCAAACATACATACTTTCATATAATATGTTTTGATCAAGTAGTGAGTAGTGACCAATTGGCCATATATGTAAGGTGTGATATGAAGATTGCAAACAATAACGCATTTTGATGTGAAAAGTTAATTATTCGACATGCGTCATTTCGAAAAGGTAGTGTTCATGCATGTGGCTGCCGGCGATCAATTTCCGATCAGATGGGTTGGTCCTGGCTGTCACAAGCGCTGCTCAAGTTATATAAGTTCCCTACTTACATGCATCTGGGTTAATTAGCAACCTTTGCCCAAACTTTTCATTTTTTAAAATAAAGTTGGTACATGTGACATCAAGGGAGATATATTTACCATGCTCTAGTACACTCAATAGTACAGAATGTCTAATAAGTGACGGTTCGAAACTGGCATCTATTCTTGAGCCGGCATCTATTCTTGAGCCACTACCTATATACATAATAGTACCTACATACATAATAGGTGTCGGATTTTTGTTAACCGACACGTTTTTAGCGACACCAATGAGCCTTTTTTATAGTGTCTACCGTTGATTGCCTGCATTAGCATAGGATTATATAACAATTGACCGTGTTGTGTTATCAAGCGCTATGGAATGCAGGTGGTTCTCGATAAATTAGTTATATATTTTCGTTTGATCCAGTCAAAAATGCCTTTATTTGTCCTCTCCCTGTTGTCTCAAAACTTTTTGCATTATTTAACTACGCCGTAGTTCACACCAAGTCGCCAGTCATGTCCATACCTATGACTATATGTTGGAACAAACCAGCGGAGTTTGTACTCCCATTTTTTTAGAAAAAAAGTGAGAACCTCAATTGTATTTAATATATTTATTTCCACCACTATAGTTCCACGCTTCCTAAACTTTCACCGGGCTTAATATATAATTCATATATCTTAGAAGTTCAATTTACGTTTGAAATTAGGGATTGCCAAACTGGAAATGGAATATATTATATATAGGGGATAATAAAGGCGAGTGGCGTATAAATTATAGTTTGTGTATCGAAGTTTTCAATAATCTTATAATATTTCTTCTTATAAATACTCCCTCCGGGTAGGTAATACTTGTCTATTAAAAAATAAAGTATTTTTTATTATAATATATAAAAATATGAATAAATATATATGATTTTATTTAACTATTTTTAAGACTAATCTATACATATGGTCTCTATTGACGAGTGGTACCCGCCTATAGTATCTATACAATATGAGGTTCATTGGAAACAATGTGTACACGAGATCATATCTAGGAGACAAAGAATGATGGTTTATAATGATCCAAGCCTCTAAAATGAATAATAGTCCTAATCCAGTTTATATATATATATATATATATATATATATATATATATGAGAACACTAGACGGATTACAATAAGAGGAAGAGACTAGCTAGGCAGTCCTCCAAATGGAACTTGCCGCATATGGCTTGGCGATAACCTATCGACGAATAGGGCTTCAACTTCCCTAGATTGTTCTCTTTGTATGGCTGATGGCTATGGCTTGTAATTCGATGCCCCTCCCTCAATGAGGGAGCCTTATAATTATAGCGTTGATTACTTTCTTCTCTAAATAGAAATAGGATAACTTGGATAGGACACACGTGTATACTATGTCTTCCCCAAATAAGACTCTAACAACTTTCATCCCGACAATACAATTTCCTTCTGTATACACCGTATTTTCCTTATCAAAGGATACCTTCTCCATATATCATTAGGTATATCGTACTTATGTATACCATGAACCCAAGTATAGGAAGTATGCCTTATCCTTGATACTGACAGTAGCCCCCGACTTCAACGCAAATGAGTAGAACAATGTTCTCGACCAAGCAATCTATAACAAACCCTTGTTGAACCCACCTGACAGTTCTCGGGCAACCAAGCAGGTACAGATTACGCGACTAGGTTCTCCTCTTCTCCTTGATCGAGAACACGACCTGAATTTTAATTTGGATTGATGTAAAAAACTTAAACTGCAATAAACAAATCTGCAAAAACTTCGGCGATGATTTCTCTTTCTTCCTCAAAATTCGAACCATTGGATGTGACCAATAAACCCCACTTTTGAGACCCATTTGTGTTCCGTTTGCACAAACAATATTTGCACTTTCCCCTTGCTCACCGTTCGTATGGTCCAGCGAAAATCCCCAAAACCACAAACTCCATCAATCCACTATCGACAAGTTCCATGGATCTCCAAGAGTTTATTGTCTCCGATGATGCGTTGGTAAAGTTGTAGCAGGACAGAGCCCTGCCGAGCGCACAAGTACTGTTTTGTTCAGAGGGAGGTATAGATCCCCTACCCAACTTAGGGAAAATCATTAGTCCTACTTCTTTTGTCCAATGCAGTTTTCTGCCTCTTCCTTCAAATTACTTATACTTCTTGACTTTTATGATACCCATCTTCTTCATCTGAACCCCAATTCCATTGCCTTCCCAAGTATCTTCACCCATCTATGTGACCTTGGGGTATAACCCTCTCTAGATTTATTTAGATACTTATATGAGCTCAGATGGATGGAGGCCTCTAGAATCTCTGGATGTCTTCTCTGTCCTCAGGACAAAATGAAAGGAGAATACATCCCTTTCGACTGCCCGTCCTTGAGAAAGGATTGGAGAGAAAACTAGTTCTCTTTCCATATTGACAGCAGTGTCCCTTGTCTGACCCCAAAGAAAAACCTACACACTCCAAATCATGGACTTCAAGACCTTATCTGACCCTAGCCTTGACAAGCGTTGTTGAGAAAATCCATGATCTCCGAATATCAGTTTGACTGGATACAAAGTCATTCAAGATTTCATTCGTTGTCGAATCCAACCTCTTCAGGCCCGTGCTCATCTTGCATATGAGTACACAGGGGCACAAGATGTGACGCGAATATCGCATTAGGGTATACAACTCGAAGTCTTCTAAAAACTCAAAAAGCCTAAATTGTTCTCGATATTGATCTTGTGATGCTATCTTTGTTGCAGTTCTCTCTAAAGCGGTTGCGCAGGGTCACATGGTGCAGGCGGTGATTGACCAACCATCTGCTGCGACCAACATCCCCACGCCAATATGTGACCTCTAGTAGACCGAGCGGGATGTCATGATGAATGTAAGTGTTTAGGTTAATTTCCCTCTCAATTATATCTTTGCCCGTAGGAATACTTGTAGGCTTGGCTTGTAATGGATGTCATTAGTCCTCTGATCGACCACTAGGTGTTTGCTTCATTGAAGGAGTAGGTCATGGCCGAGCAAGGAGTAGCTCCCACCACCCCTAACGGTAGCGGCTCCAAGAGGAAGTGTTGGCCCACATTGGCGAAGACTACTAGAGCAGGAACACTGACGAAGACCAGTGGCTTTGAGGTAAGACTTTTGTCCATGTTTATCTGGCAACTATGACACCTTCATTGATCTCACCCTCCTTTTTCTTTAGACTACTTCCAGCATGAAACACGCCTCCGATGGGAAGGGCAAGCTTGCTGATGTGGACCAAGGTCATGTGAGTTCTCTTCCCAGCCTTCGTTGTTGTCGTTCTCTCAATTGTTCACTTTTCTTACAATTCTCTGGATGATTTTTGATTGCATCCCATCACTCTCTATGCCCGGACAAAGCATTGGAGCTTGCGAGGAGGTCAGGTCGAAGTCACCTCCTGCGGTCGCAAACGCCATTGTTCCGTTGCCACCTCCAACAACAAGCCCCATTGTCGCCCAAGGGCCATCTTGGCTGACCGATAAGCTTTTGCGAGCTTGTCATTCGCTTGAGGCATGTTCACAGGGCATCGTTGTTGAGGTCAACCGGCTTTCAAAAGCCACAATTTCTAATAATGACCACATCACCGCTCTGGAGGCTCAACGAAAGGAGGAATGAGCAAACAACGACAAGTTACGGGAGGTGATCATCGTGAACAAGGACCGATGTAAGGGGCTCGAGAAGGTGTTGTCTGACTTGAACGACAACTTGGCCTTCCTCTGACAAGGTCTACATGAGAACCATGGTTGTCTCGATGTGGTCGCTAAGAGCCTTGGGAAGCACGCTCCTCCCTCTTAGTTTCCAAATGAGACAACGGTCTTGGGGTCCCTAGGGACTCTAATAACCGAGGTAGAGACTGCAGCGAGTTCCCAAGTAGACCTGACAGTCTCAAGACCAATGATTTTCACATTTTTGTCTGCCTCAAGCTCACATATCCTGAGGTCAACATTGAGGAGGTAATGACAAACAGAGGAGCCGACGAGCGCCACGAGGACGTGATGTCAGAGCTAGAGGAAGTCAGGGAATCCGTATTCCCCTACTTTGAAGTGTAATTTCTTTGTTTTCCCTTGTTTAACATAAGAACAATTTCTAGTCTTATGTTCTCGAGAATACGTGCCAACCGTTTGTCTTTAAATTCTTGGGCAACCTTTGATTCTGTAGATATTTTGAAGATGAAGTTGTGGATGTTTAGCACGGTGGTGTTCCACTATCTTGGTCGTGCTTCCCGAATCATCCCATGCCTCGTTGACTTCAAGTGGCGACAACCGTGCACTAGTCATCGTCACTTCTAAACACCGGCTGGCGTCTCATGAAGCTCAATACGCCTCCTCCAAAGGCAATACCAAAGTAAGGGCAATTGGCATTTTAGCTTATTGCCATTGTCCTCAAAACAGGGATGTTAATGATGTCAACATCCTCACTAGAACTTGAAGGCGCTTTTGAGGAAGCGAGATGCAAGGTCGACTACTGCAGGACCATGTTCGAGAAGGAGGAATTAGAGCGGGCCACTAATAACGCCAAGTAGGAGCAGGAATTAGAGCTCCTCAATGGAAGAGATGTTTGGATCTCGTCTTACCTTGAGGGAAGCTATGTCTCACCTGAGTAGTTGTTCCAGGGACTACGTGTCTTCTGACCATCTACCGAGAAGTCAATCTCCGGTTATATGGGCTGGCTACGAAGTATGTATGAGGAGCTCACCGGTACTGCTTAGGGATCAACAACAGCCTCAAGCAAGAGTGTTGTCGAGCCAGTCAGTATGCGGGTGGTAATTGTAACATCCTGAAAATCGAAGAACGGAAAACGGAACGTAAAAATTGGAACTTTCAAAAACCTTCGCTTGTTGCTTCTTTCTCGGGTTGTTGCTTCTTATTTTCCAGCTTGGTTGCATAAATTTAGTCGTGGTCAATCCCCCTTTCGGTGTTTTTGGATGATTCGGAGTTGTCGAAATGGAGGTGCGAAAGCCGATCTCGGGTTTTTGAAAAGGAAATCGGGAAAGCGCGAATTTATGAAAAACACGTTTTGGGGAAATATAAATTAAAATTTTTGGTTGGGAAAAGATAAATTAAGACACAAAATATATAATAAAATTCTCGGAGTCGTACTCAAATCCGGAAAGTTTTGGGAAAAATAACGGGAGAATATTGAATTTTGAAAAGAGGAATTTTAAATAAATAAATAAAAAAATAATATATATTGTGGGAAAATAAAAGTGGGGAAAAGTTGAAAATATTGTGTTAAAAATTATTTTTGAATTAGAGGAATTTATTTTGGATTTTTATAAGAAAGGAAAATAGAAAATAGGAAATTGAAATAGAAAATCAAGAAAATGAGAAAGTACACTTGTTCATTGCGCTAGAGGTGCTCGACGCCGCACGCCCGGCCCCGCCGCGCGCCGCCGCGCTGGCGTCGCCAGCCGCTCCGGCCGTGCACGCGCACGCCACGCGCTGCGCCGCGCCGTGCGCGCCGGCCTACCCCGCGCGCGCCACGCGCTGCCGCGGGCACGCGCGCCGCGCACGCGCAGGCCACGCGCCAGCGCGTGCACCCGATCCGCGGACCCGCGCGCCCGCGCTCGCCGCGCGCTCGCGCGCACGCCCGCCCGTACGGCCCCGCAGAGCCGCGCACCGCGCGCGCCGCCACGCGCCGTGCCGCGCCCGGGACCCCCGACGCGCGCATGCCGCGCAAGGGCCGGACCCGCCCCGCGCCGCGGCGCGGGCGCGTTGCACCCGCCGCACCCGGCCCACCCCCGCCGTCCGCCGCGTGTCTTCACCCCCGCGCCCGCGCCGAGCCGGCCCTCCTCCCTCCACCCCGCGCCCGCGCCGAGCGCGCTCGCCGCACCTAGGTGGCGGCGGCGCCCGCCGCCTTTGTGCCGCACCACCGCCGTTCCTCCTCTCCCGAGCGCCGCCGCTGCCGTCCTAACCACCGGCCGTCGCCGCCGTGCGTAAACTCCCCTCCGTGCCCCACTACTCCTCCCGAGGCTGCCGTCGCCGTAAGCCCCCTTCCCCGCCTTTTGTCGGCTGCGCCACCTCTGTTTCGCCGGACACCGGTCGAACGGTTGGCGGCCAATGAACAGATGCGCCGGTGAAAAAGAAAAAAAAAAAAAAAAAGAATAGGAAAAATTAGGAAAAATTTGGGAAAATTTGGAAAATATTTTGGGGATGACTTGAGTAAAATTTTGGGCAAAAATAAATTATTTTCTTGCATGTTTTCTCGTGCAAAGTTTGAAAATCGAAATCGACTTTTCCGGAATTTCATTTCGCGTCGTTTTAAATCCGGACTCGTTTAATTCGTTCTCGCCATTAAAATATGCTTCTCCCTTGTGCTCAAACCTTTAAAACCTCGAGCATGAATTCCTCCGCTGACATTTTCAAACCTAACTTCTCAAGTAATTGCGATCGTCGTCTTTGCGAAAACCCTAGGACATCAACTCGATTCCAAAACTCGGAATTTTCCTAACGACCCTTGTCCTAACTCAAGTAGGATCTTAGGCAAAACATTTGGAGTCGTTTTCATGACCTTTATGGTTCTTTTCGATCTCTCGGTATTTTATTGAATTCTAGTTGAATTCAATTGATCTTTCGCACGTACGGGTAGCACCTGAAGAAACCGGCATCGACCCCGCTGAAGATACCATCCCTCAAGTGTGCGAGCAAGGCAAGTCATCTCACTCTTTGAACATATTGATCCTACTTTGTGAAATGATGTTGATTCCAAATTACAAATTGCATGCTTTACACAAACAGTACCTATGCTTGATATACCCCGCTTTGATATTGATCACCATTAGAATTTATTCTTTGTAACCCTCGATGTGATATGACCGGAGGCTAACTTCGGTAAAAATGCTTAGCCCCGCTTACACTAGATCTCTGCATACTCATGATTTTGCAAGAAAGCTTTATGCTCGGGCAACTACCTTAGGGAAGGTAGTTGAAACACGGCTGTGGAGACATGAGCGCCACATGGCCACGAGAATGTTGAACTAAGTCGATGAGAATAAAAAATGTTAAATAACCGTTTTAGACGGGGCGGCGGATGATTTGGGTGGATTTCGGAAAAGGCAAGTGCCGACCCCGTCGATTAAGGACCGAGCCATGAGATAGCCGGAAACGAGCCGGTACAACCGTACTTCTCGAATGGGTATAGACCTAGCCGACTAGATAGCCGAGCGGAGGCAGATCCTTGCATAGATGGTTCTCTATGAGTTGGTTTATGTGATGAGAATGAGGCTGCGGCCTTTGCTACGAATGGTGGAATTAAATCGATATTAATTGAACTTAAAGATTGAGGAAGTATTCCCTTACCCGGGTGCGCCGAACTCCTCTCACTTTGCTAGAAAAGGACGGCTAGAGTGCATGAGGGCTTAAGTTCATGGAGCGGGACCGCCAAAGCGAGGTTATCGAAAGGCTTTGCCGTGACCGTCTCATGTGTTGAGACGTAGGCTCATTTGTTGGGCTGTCGCGGAGTACGGGTAAAGTGTACATCCACCTGCAGTGTGAGTGAATCAAACTATTCGAATAGCCGTGCTCGCGGATATCGAGCATCGTGACAAGACTTTCGCGTGGCTAGACTTTAAACTTAAACTGTTGGGTGGGTTTGCATGATGATTTCATTGGTGGATCAACTTCTCGAGATGCGAGAAGGGGTAGATTTCCAGAAAATCATGACGAATCGGAGGCGGGAAGCCATCCTTGGAATCACAACGGATGGTAGACAGAACCGTCGCCGGATTAATGAACTATGGAAATAAAACTTGATTTGGCTAGTTGTTAGGCTTGTGAAAAGAATTGTGAAAATTGGCTTTATGCAAAAGAACTCCAGCCATGCCTTGATTAACCCTATCATGTGCATAAATTCCGTGTTGGCTTGCCGAGTACGGTCGGTACTCACCCTTGCTATACGCACAAACCTTCGGTGATGGAAATGAAGAGCCGAAAGATCCATACGCGTACTACCAGGAGGGTGAAGGAACCGATGGCGCATACTAGAGCTTAGCTCCGGTCGTTGCACTCGTGGCAAATGACATGTCGCCGCCTCTATTCCGCCGTATCTAATTTCTACTTTTGTGTTGTACCGGACCATGTGGTCCTGTGTGTTGAACATTGCCTTCGGGCCTATGGTTGTAATAATGTCGCCGTAAGACTATTCGTGCATGTGCACTGCATTACTCAGATCGTATTTCGTGGGTACCACCTACTTGATCCAGGGAAATGGTACTAAGAACACGAAAGATTCCCGTCACGAAAACGGGGGTCCACAGAGCTAGTATCAGAGCCATGCGACCGTAGGCTAAGACCAAATGGCGCCCTACCCCTGACTAGTTGGCTAAAGGGAAATATCCCTACATAGGATCATTTTTAAACTATTATTTCCGAAAATACAAATATACCTTTTCTACATCTGTATTTCCTTTTATTTACCTAATGATTATAATAGCTCTCTCCCTCTAACCCTAAGTTGCCTTCAAGAGGAGATGTCGAACCATGACGGAGCCTGGGAGGTCACTATCCCACGAGACGAGGGTTTGTGGCACGGCTTCAGCCCCGTGTGGTGTTTGAGATACCGGAACCACCTACCTACCACATCATAAGGCATGGCTCCGAAGGATATCCAGCATGGGAGGCGGCCGTTTCCATAGAAGCCCGCATGGGAAGTGAAACATCTTTCGCTTTCACACCCGCTATCACCGGGATTTAGCGGAGGCAGCCATCCAAGATGCGGCCCGCGAAGCATTTCTTCGCCTTAATGCGATACATCGTGCCGAACTCACGGTGACGAGTTTGTGCATCATCCCTATCGCGAAGAGGGCAACCGGTTGCACCGTGGAGGCCACCCCCTCTGCTACAACCCGATGGTCACACGTCTATCACGTTGGGCGGAGACGGATGATGGCGCTACGAGGAGACCTTGCTTGAGATCAACGACCAACGGTCACGCCTCAATGATCTGGTCGAAAGCCACCAGGGCTGTGGGGATCAGATAAACATGCTGCAGACTAAGCTGCAGGCCAATGGTGCCCAATATGAGCAACTCTCGGATCGCTACATGGCCCATGGGGAAGCCCTGGTAGAGCTAGAGGAGCAGCTCAGGAAGAGCAAGCAAGATGTCGACCACCGGGAGGAGCACCGCGCACTCGCCCCGTCCACGCTGGCAGTACTTCCACCGAGATTGTACCAACACCTCCCGCTCCCGTGCCCGACCACTATTACCTTATGACTCCAGCATGCTTGGATACTTTTCAAGCCATGATGGAGCAAGCTTTTATGTTGAGCACGGAGATCGCGCCGCACCGATAGACCCCACCGCTGCCACGTCCATGGGACCCACCTCGAGCTCCGTAGCAGGTGCCATCCGAGCCTGGATCGGGAGAGGAGAACCCCATCCGGATCCACACCGACTCGGAGTCCGAGGCGGAACCTATGGAGGTCAAATGGGAGTCCGGCGACACCGATTCAATGGAGGAGGAAGCTCCCACTCGTCGCCTGACTCACACTGGAGGCCCCCTCACCCGCCAGACCGCTCGCAAGAGTACGCGGCCACCGAGCAGAAGATTCGGCATGACTCGAGGCCACCACCTCCGAGCCATGGGGACTCGGTTTGCTTTCAGCCGGACCACCCACTTCCCACACGGCTCTTGCGGATGGTTGGACGACTAGGCGGAAGGACCACCCGGCTTGATCTCGTTCGACGGCTCGGCAAGCACGGACCACACTCTATTTCCCCTTAATTAGTTAATGCAGTTAGACGATGTAGTTGTTGTTGTTATCATGGCATGAAGGACTGTGCATGTACGGTCGTGTACCCCGTTGATGTAATATGATGAACCTAAGCATCGCTTTGTGGTACCTTAATTCGTGAGCTTACTATTATTTTACCATGCTTGTTGATTGAAGATCATTTAAAAACAACTTGAAGAAAAATCCCCTAGGAACCATGACCTTAACAGGTCCGATCTCTTAATTCATCTATCTTCTTCGGATGGCACATCGCCGCGAGCCGCAACAACCAACGAGAACCCGCCGGAACCCAACCCCTCCACTCGGCGGAGGTTATGGCTTTGCTGAGACCCACTGCTCCAAGCAATTGCCAACAACCGGGGAAGTCGAGGAGGATCAAGTCTAGGAGAGTTCATGCGAGCTAAGCCACAACCTTCTCCACGGCCGAAGAACCCATGGATGCCGAGGACTCGGCTAAGGGTGATCGAGAAAAGCTAACTCTCGTCCGAGTTCGAGAAGCCGATAGAGTGGTCTTCGCCACTAACCGCTAGAGGGTCCCGCAAGTGACGGTGGGACACCTACAAGGAAACTCGAGCTGAAGATGGAGAACCGACATGAGAAGAATTCACGGCTGCGTTCCGTGAGAATTTCGTGCCATGCAAGTTATGAGGATGAAGAAAAACGAGTTTCGTAGGCTGCGTCAAGGAAACACCTCGGTACAAGAGTATTTGAACAAGTTTACCCAGCTTGCCCGTTACACCACAAGTGACCTGACAGACGAGGAAGAGAAGATGGATAAATTCATTGAGGGACTAAATGACGAGCTGAGAGGACCGATGATCGGGCAGGACCACACCAGTTTCCAAAGCCTCATCAACAAGGTCGTTCGGCTTGAACACGACCAAAAGATGGTAGAAAATAACCGCAAAAGGAGGCTCGCTATGACCCGCCCATTTCGTGGAACGCCACAACGTCCCAAGGGAGCCATCCGTCGGATGGAAGCCAAACGTTCCGGGCGGTCTTCCCCGCTCCCGACCATGTCGGCGGAGCCGCCTACACCTCGCTTCGTACACCCACACCAACCCTAGCCACTCCGGAAGAAGGAATGTGAGCTGCTTCAATTGTGGAGAATTCGGGCACTACTCCAATAGCTGCCGAAAACCACGCAACACTCCTGTGCGCACCGGCGCCAATGCAATGCCCGTCCGAGGAACCCCCACCCTGCTGCGGACGAGGTATGTTCGGGACCCCGCTACCCAACGAGGTGCCACCGGGTTTCGACGTGGCGGGTGAATCATGTGCGGGGTGAAGAAGCTCGGGAGGACCCAGAGCGTATTGATGGGTATGTCCTCTATCAACTCTACACCCGTTAAAGTTTTATTCGATTCGGGAGCCTCGCATTCATTCATATCTTCCCAAGTAAGCAAACGAAACCACCTACGCCAAGTAGCACTTAAGAGGCCTATGTTGGTACACTCACCTGGGGGAGACATAACCGTACCCCATGCTTGCATCAATGTGCCCATACGGATTAGGGACGTGGTGTTTCTTTCAAACCTTATGGTGTTATCACCCCAAACCATTGATGTCATACTGGGATGGATTGGTTGACCAAGAATAATGGAATTCTAGGACTGCAGTCGAAGGGAAGTCACGGTATCCACCCCATGGGGATCACCGATGAGCATAACTATGGATCGGAATCCGAAGCTATGCGAACAAGCTGCAGGAATATTCACCATGCTACCTCTAGGCGGAATGCCCGTAGTACAAGAATACCCGGACGTATTTCCCGAGGAGTTGCCCAGAATGCCCCCGGATCGCGACATAGAGTTTATCATCGACCTAATGCCTAGTACGCCCCCATATCCAAGAGGCCTTATCGAATGCCGCCAACGAGTTAGAGGAACTCAAGAAGTAAGTCCGAGAACTACAAGAGAAGGGATTTGTACGCCCCAGTTCTTCTCCCTGGGGAGCCCTAGTACTCTTCGTCAAGAAGAAGGATGGGAGTATGAGGATGTGTGTGGACTACTGATCGTTGAATGAAGTGACTATCAAAAACAAGTACCCACTACCTCGAATCGATGACCTATTCGATCAACTTAAGGGTGCGCAAGTGTTCTCAAAGATTGATCTTCGGTCGGATATCATCGTTGAAGATTAGAGCGGAGATATTCCTAAGACGGCGTTCTCTACCCGTTACGGCTTATACGAGTTACGTTATGTCCTTTGGATTGACCAATGCCCCGGCATATTTTATGAACCGATGAACAAGGTATTCATGGAATACCTGGACAAATTCGTAGTGGTATTCATCGACGATATACTTATCTACTCCAAGAACGATGAGGAACACGCGGAGCATCTACTACTGGTTTGGAAAAGCTACGAAAGCACCATGTATGCAAAATTCAGCAAATGGGAGTTCGGCTCAAGGAAGTCGCTTTTCTTAGCCACGTGGTTTCAGCCGGAGGAGTAGCGGTAGACCCCGCCAAGGTCGAAGCCGTCACGGAATGGAAGGCCCCCAAGTCGTGACGGAAGTTCGGAGTTTCTTGGGCTTGGCCGGTTATTATCGACGGTTCATCGAAGGGTTTTCCACTATAGCCCGACCTATGACTCAACTTCTGAGGAAGGAAAAGAAGTTTGAATGGAACGAGAAGTGTCAATAAGCTTTCGACCAACTAAAAGAACAGTTAACCACTGCCCCAATCTTAACCTTACCTGACAATCGGAAGGATTTCGTGATGTACTGTGATGCGTCTCGGCAAGGACTAAGAGGCGTGTTAATGCAGGATGGGAAGGTCGTAGCATATGCCTCGCGACAATTATGACCCCAAGAGGAGAATTATCCCACACACGACCTGGAACTAGCCGCGGTTGTTCACGCATTGAAGATCTGGAGACACTATCTGATCGGGAACCACTGTGATGTGTATACCGATCACAAGAGGTTAAAATATTTCTTTACTCAGCCTGATCTCAACCTACGACAAAGACGATGGTTGGAGTTGATCAAGGATTACGATCTAGGAATCCATTACCATCCCGGCAAGGCAAATGTAGTGGCCGATGCACTGAGCTGCAAAGCCCAATGCAACCACATGGGATTGGGAGGTATGGCCCGTGAGCTCCAAGAAGAAATGGCTCGACTTAATCGCACCGATTCCTCGGGAGAAGTGAACTCACTGGAAATCCAACCCCTTCGAGGACTCAAATAGAAGAAGCCCAAAAAGGGAATGAGGAAACCCGAAATCAAGGAACGCACGGCACTGGACGCGCTAAAGAGTTTTCGAGAGACGACAAGGGAGTCCTATGGTACAAGAAAAGAATCTGCGTGCCTGAACGAGGTGGTTTGAGAGGATTGATCCTAAAAGAAGCTCACGAATCGGCATATTCGTTACATCCCGGAAGCACGAAAATGTACTAGGATTTGAAGGGAGAATACTGGTGGCCCAATATGAAGAGGGACGTAGCCGAATATGTAGCCGTGTGCGATGTGTGCCAAAGGGTGAAAGGCGAGCATCAACGACTAGCGAGCTTTGCACCACTCAAGATTCCCGAATGGAAATGGGACAAGATAAGCATGGATTTCATAGTGGGACTACCCAAACTGCGATCGGTTACGATTCCATTTGGGTAATAGTAGATCGGCTCACCAAGACCGCCGATTTATTCCCGTAAAAACTAACGACAACAAGTGCCAAGCTAGCGGAACTATACATGAGTAGGATTGTGTGTCTCCACGGTGTACCAAAGAGGATTATATCGGATCGTGGTACCCAATTCACATCTCATTTTTGGAGCAAAGTCCACGAGGCACTCGGAAGTCACCTCGCATTCGACCGCTTACCACCCATGATCGACGGACGATCGAAAGGACGAATCAGGTACTAGAAGATATGCCGAGAGCTCGTGCGTTGGATTTCACCAAGGATTGGGAGAAATGTTTGCCGTACGCCGAGTTCTCCTACAACAATAGCTATCAAGCCGGTCGAAGATGTCACCGAACGAAGCCCTATTTGGTCGCCGATGCCGAACCCCATTAATGTGGTCGAAACCGGTGAACGAACCGTATTCGGGCCCGACATAATCAAAGAGGCCGAGGAAAAAGTTCGCCTAATCCGAGACCGATTACAAGCTGCTCAATCACGACAAAAGAGCTACGCGGACACCCGCCGAAGAGAATTGGAGTTTAAAGAAGGTGACTACGTGTATTTGAAGGTCTCACCACTACGGGAACTCGGAGGTTCAAGGTCAAAGGGAAACTCGCACCAAGATACGTGGGCCCATTCCCGATAAACGCTAGGAGAGGTGAAGTGGCCTACCGTTTGAAGCGCCGAGAACCTCTCCGATGTCCACCAAGTATTCCACGTGTCGCAGCTTAAAGAAATGTTTGCGGGTACGGATGAGCAAGCTCCTCTAGAAACCATCCATGTCCACAAGTGATCTTATCTACCCGGAGCATCCAACCAGGATACCGGACGAAGCGGAAAAGAAGACACGGACCAAGTCATGGCGCATGTACAAAGTACAATGGAGCAATCACACGGAAGAAGAGGCTACCTAGGAGAGCGAGGAGTTCCTGAAGACAGAATACCCACACCTACTCAGCACCGGTAAGAAATCTCGGGACGAGATTTATTGTTAGGGGGTAGGTTTGTAACATCCTGAAAATCGAAGAACGGAAAACGGAATGTAAAATCGAACTTTCAAAAACCTTCGCTTGTTGCTTCTTTCTCGGGTTGTTGCTTCTTATTTGCCGCACTTGGTTGCATAAATTTAGTCGTGGTCAATCCCCTTTCGGTGTTTTTGGATGATTCGGAGTTGTCGAAATGGAGGTGCGAAAGCCGCATCGGGTTTTTTAAAAGGAAATCGGGAAAGCGCGAATTTATGAAAAACACGTTGTGGGGAAATATAAAATAAAATTTTTGGTTGGGAAAAGATAAATTAAGACACAAAATATATAATAAAATTCTCGGGAGTCGTACTCGAAATCCGGAAAATTTTTGGGAAAAATAACTGGGAGAATATTGAATTTTGAAAAGAGGAATTTTAAATAAATAAATAAAAAATAATATATATTGTGGGAAAATGAAAGTGGGGAAAAGTTGAAAATATTGCGTTAAAAATTATTTTTGAATTAGAGGAATTTATTTTGGAATTTTTATAAGAAAGGAAAATAGAAAATGGGAAATTGAAATAGAAAATCGGGAAAATAAGAAAGTACACTGTTCATTGCGCTAGAGGTGCTCGACGCCGTACCGGCCCCGCGCGCGCCCGCCGCGCGCCGCCGGCCGTCCGCGCCGCGCACGCGCACGCCACGCGCGCGCGCGCGCGCGCGCGCCGCCCTACCGCGCGCGCCACGCGCCGCGCGTGCACCCGACCGCGCGGACCCCGTGCGCCCGCGCGCCCGCGCGCCCCGCACGCCCGCCCGCACGGCCCCGCACCCGTGCACCGCGCTCGCCGCCACGCGCCGTGCCGCGCCCGGACCCCCACGCCGCGCGCGCCCGCGCGCGCCGGACCCGCCGCGCCGCGCGCTTTCGGCCGCCGCGTTGCGCCCGCCGTGCACCCGGCCCACCCCCGCCGTCCGCCGCGTGTCTTCACCCCGCGCCCGCGCCGAGCCGGCCCCTCCTTCCTCCACCCCGCGCCCTCGCCGAGCGCGCCTCGCCGCACCTATAAAAGGGACGGCGCCCGCCCCTTGTGCCGCACGCACCGCCGCCGCTCCCCTCCCCGAGCGCCGCCGTGCGCAAACTCCCCTCCGTGCCCCACTGCTCCTCCCCGAGGCCGCCGTCGCCGTAAGCCCCCTCTATCCCCGCTTTTTGTCGCGCCGCCGCCTCTGCTTCGCCGGACACCGGTCGAACAATTGGCGGCCAAAGAACAAGGCGCGAGTGAAAAGAAAAAAAAGAAAAAAAGAAGAGGAAAAATTAGGAAAAATTTTGGAAAATTTGGAAAATATTTTGGGGATGACTTGAGTAAAATTTTGGGCAAAAATAAATTATTTTCTTGTATGTTTTCTCAGTGCAAAGTTTGAAAATCGAAATCGGACTTTTCCGAATTTCATTTCGCGTCGTTTTTAAATCCGGACTCCGTTTAATTCGTTCTCGCAATTTAAATATGCTTCTCCCTTGTGCTCAAACCTTTAAAACCTCGAGCACGAATTCCTCCGCTGACATTTTCAAACCTAATTTCTCAAGTAATTGCGATCGTCGTCTTCGCGAAAACCCTAGGACATCAACTCGATTCCAAGACTCGGAATTTTCCTAACGACCCTTGTCCTAACTCAAGTAGGATCTTAGGCAAAACATTTGGAGTCGTTTTCATGACCTTTATGGTTCTTTTCGATCTCTCGGTATTTTATTGCATTCTAATTGAATTCAATTGATCTTTCGCACGTACGGGTAGCACTGAAGAAACCGCATCCCCCGCGAAGATACCATCCCTCAAGTGTGCGAGCAAGGCAAGTCATCACACTCTTTGAACATATTGATCCTACTTTGTGAAATGATGTTGATTCCAAATTACAAATTGCATGCTTTACACAAACAAGTACCTATGCTTGATATACCCTGCTTTGATATTGATCACCATTAGAATTTATTCTTTGTAACCCTCGATGTGATATGACCGGAGGCTAACTCGGTAAAAATGCTTAGCCCGCTTACACTAGATCTCTGCATACTCATGATTTTGCAAGAAAGCTTTGTGCTCGGGCAACTACCTTAGGGAAGGTAGTTGAAACACGGCCTGTGGAGACATGAGCGCCACATGGCCACGAGAATGTTGAACTAAGTCGATGAGAATCAAAAATGTTAAATAACTGTTTTAGACTCGGGCGGCGGATGATTTGGGTGGATTCCGGAAAAGGCAAGTGCCGACCCCGGTCGCTAAGGACCGAGCCATGAGATAGCCGGAAACGAGCCAGTACAACCGTACTTCTCGAATGGGTATAGACCTAGCCGACTAGATAGCCGAGCGGAGCGAGTATCCTTGCATAGATGGTTCTCTATGAGTTGGTTTATGTGATGAGAATGAGGCTGCGGCCTTTGCTACGAATGGTGGAATTAAATCGATATTAATTGAACTTAAAGATTGAGGAAGTATTCCCTTACCCCGGGTGCGCTGTAACTCCTCTCACCGCTAGAAAAGGACGGCTAGAGTGCATGAGGGCTTAAGTTCATGGAGCGGGCCGCCAAAGCAAGGTTATCGAAAGGCTTTGCCGTGACCGTCTCATGTGTTGAGACGTAGGCTCATTTGTTGGCTGTCGCGGAGTACGGGTAAAGTGTACATCCACCGCGGTGTGAGTGAATCAAACTATTCGAATAGCCGTGCTCGCGGATATCGAGCATCGTGACAAGACTTTCGCATGGCTAGACTTTAAACTTAAACTGTTGGGTGGGTTTGCATGATGATTTCATTCGCTGGTGGATCAACTTCTCGAGATGCGAGAAGGGGTAGATTTCCAGAAAATCATGACAAATCGGAGGCGGGAAGCCATCCTTGGAATCACAACGGATGGTAGACGTAACCGTCGCCGGATTAATGAACTATGGAAATAAAACTTGATTTGGCTAGTTGTTAGGCTTGTGAAAAGAATTGTGAAAATTGGCTTTATGCAAAAGAACTCCAGCCATGCCTTGATTAACCCTATCATGTGCATAAATTCCGTGTTGGCTTGCTGAGTACGGTCGGTACTCACCCTTGCTATACGCACAAACCTTCAGCTGATGGAAATGAAGAGCCGGAAGATCCATACGCGTACTACCAGGAGGGTGAAGGAACTGATGGCGCATACTAGAGCTTAGCTCCAGTCGTTGCCTGTGGCAAATGACATGCCGCTGCCTCTATTCCGCTGCCGTATCTAATTTCTACTTTTGTGTTGTACCCGGACCATGTGGTCCTATGTGTTGAACATTGCCTTCGGGCCTATGGTTGTAATAATGTCGCCGTAAGACTATTCGTGCATGTGCACCTGATTACTCAGTACTGTATTTCGTGGGTACCACCTACTCGATCCAGGGAAATGGTACTAAGAACACGAAAGATTCCCGTCACAAAAACGGGGGTCCACAGTAATGTTCTCATGTGTATCCGTGAATCGCATCCTTAAGCAAGAGTGTTGTCTTAGGGACGGAGTTACTTGTTCTCACCGATCACTCGCCGAGTTTGACCAACTCTCCCAATCCCTCACTCCACTCGCCAAAGACGTATTTGCCTCGATGCGGTGGCAATGGCCATCTTGGTAAATCGTAATAGTCAGGGTGTCCTGCAATGTACTTATTCGAGACATTAGTAGATCTCTAGCTATGTATATGGAAATATTTATTAGAGTGCATCATTGAATGAGTACTTCTCACAAGGGCTGTATTTAGCGTAATGAAGTTGGGTACTCTTCCTAGTCCCCAGCTGGTTTTGTGGAAAAAAATTTCTGTAAAGGTAGCTTGAATCTCACTATAAACCATGCTGAAGTAGCGAATTTCTAGCCCCCAGCCATGAATTTAGGAAAATCAATTCCTGATTACACGACTAGTTAATACGTTACATGGGGTACTTTGACATGACCAGTTTGACATGGTCATTTGACTCTTAGCACCTGACTAACCTGATAGTGCCAGGCATCCATGGCAAGGCTCTAAGACACGATGATTAGTCAAGTATAACATAGTAGGATGATAAGAAATGACTTCGAGATGCGATGATATGAGAACAAGGGATCAATGGACAAACACTGTGCTTTCCAGAGAAAGATATTTATATATATTTGCTGATGTAAATTAACATATAGACTGTGTATTGATCTCATAAATAAAATTTACGTAATTGATCGATGTTCTAGGAGTTTGATAACTCATGCCTTCATCGCCAGTGATTTTGTATGTGCTTGTCCATAAGACTTGTACCACCGTGTACGGTCCTTCTCATTTGGGTGAGAGCTTATTGCACCCTACCTTATTTTGGACTCGTCAAAGGACATAGTCACCGATGTCTAGTGTACGAGCTCGGACATGCTTCTCGTGATAGCAACGTAAGGCTTGCTGATCTCCAGCTGCAAATAGGTTGACGTCGTCTTCTCGCCGATTGTCTTGGTCCTCATTCGAGTACTCCTGGACGCGTGTAGACAGGTAGCATAGCTATGTATGGTGCATGGCCTTAGATCCGTACACAAGGAAGAAGGAAGCCTCTTTAGTGGGCGTAGTCGGATTGGTACGGATGACCCATAGATCCGTACACAAGGAAGAAGGAAGAAGAAGGAAGCCTCTTTATCGTGAGTCATAGACCATGAGCCAATCGTAAACACGTGTTTTGATCCCTTGTAGCATGATTCCATTGAGTCGATCAACTTGCTCATTGCTCTGAAGATGGGAGACCGATACGAAGCATATCTTCACACCGAATTCTAAGCAGTAGTCCTGGAAGGCACCACTTGTGAACTGGGATCCTTTGTCTGTCAGTATTCACTTTGGAAGTGTATATCGGTAGAATATCCAATTGATGAACTTTG
The DNA here is from genome assembly GCA_019925245.2 of Oryza australiensis. Lineage (NCBI taxonomy): Eukaryota > Viridiplantae > Streptophyta > Magnoliopsida > Poales > Poaceae > Oryza > Oryza australiensis. The sequence continues at coordinate 44,146 of JAIFGZ020000367.1, forward strand.
GCGTGTTCAGATTTGATTTTTCTTTTGGCTCCACTTCAATCCTCTTAGTGAATTTGTCGGTATCCATGAACAAGAATTTGTAGCCACCTTGTCCTCGTGAGAAAGGTTTGAGGATGTCAAGCCCCCAATACGAGGACGCCCGAGACAGAGGGATACTTTGTAGGGCTTGTGCTGTTAGCTTGGAGTGTTTGCTATGAAACTAGCATGCTTCAAACCATTGTACCATATCGCAATCGTCCTGGTGCACTGTTGGCTAGTAGAAACCTTGTCGGAAGGCTTTACCAACCAGAGTTCACCCTCCATAGTGTAATCCGTAGATTCCTTTGTGGATGTTGAGGAGCAGTTCCCTACCATCATCGAATGAAATGCATTTTCGCAAGACTCTTTTTGCGCAATTTTTTGTAAAGATCGTTCCTGATCTGTCACGCCTGGAAATTCACAAGTATTTTCCAAACTATCAACCGAGGTACACAAATCGATAATTTGAATATATTGTACCAAATAAACTAATGCAGTAAATACTTATGAAGGATGCACTTACTCGCATGAAGAAAAACTGTAGCGAAAAATGTAAAATCTAGCGAAGCTTCAATTCCACTTCCATAGGCAGCTCAACTGGGATCCAAGCCAAAGTTCGTCTCCTTCGAAATCTTTTTAACTGAGGTTGATGATTATTTCAAGGTGAGTATATGAAATATTAGACAAGACACACAACAGCTATGCAAGTGCACAGAATAACAAATGACGGCAAAATAAATGGACAATTTTTGTAAAAGCAACATTTAGCAGATATTTGAGAATAGTCAAAATAGTTGAGTAATTAAAGGTCAATATTAAAAAACTCTGAACAGCAGACCAATGCTGCACAGGGCCAAACCAAGTCTGAACAAACAGCAAAGTTGTACAGACATAATCTCCATACCACAAGCTAACCATTCCATACCAGCAGCTAATAAATTATCATCAATTATCACAACACTATTATTAATGAACAGTGTGGGACTGTGGGAGGTGTCACCCCGAGGTGCCTCAAAAAACTTGATTGAACTTCAACAGAAGTCAGACCGAGTGTCCTTGGGATGTGACCGAGAGCCTGACTCCCCTCGGTGGTCAAGCATGTCTGCCTTCCCCCGAGTCCGACCTCGGCCCCTTCTCTCGACTCTGACTTGTTGCCTGACCTCGAGTATCCTCGGGAGGAAACTTGGCAGTCAAGGAGGAAGAGGGAGGAGACAACCCGGCAGCGTCTGACACCACCTGGCGGCACAGGAGCAGGGTCCCAGGGCTGGCAGGAGCACAAGACACCCACGTTATATAGGACCTAGCAGACCAGCATGTACTTTATCAGATATTCATTGTACCCCACTGTTTTGTCTCGCTTAGTCTTAGCTTTCTTGGCCCCCAAGTTCTTCTGTTCCTGCCCTCCTTGAGGTATAAAAGGGAGGGCAGGGGGGCTGAGGGGGAGGAGGGGCGATCCAGAATCCCACTCACGCTTGTAACTCTTGTTCATCATCCACCCCAGAGAAAGAACACCACACACTAGACGTAGGCCTATTATTCTTCGGGAAGGCTGAACCAGTATAAACCCTTGGTATTGTCTCTTGGCTCATCTCAGGATTCGAGTCAACCATTGGATCCATCGGAGGGCAGCTTCTCTACCAAACTCTCCTCTACCTCCTCAGGGACCCCCCCTTGGAGGATTGCTGACCCACCTGTCGACAGGGACTAATCACTTGAAAAATTTTTAGACTCATCCATAACCACGGAGACGACTATTCAAGTACTTTTATTCTGGCCAGAGGTGTACCAATGTACTCAGAAGACACAATCTTAACATTATGTGTCGATGGGATGGTCGACAGTCCTCCAAGGGGGCTACCCGAGGAGGTGAAAGAGTAGTCGGGGCGTCCTACCAACGGGCCTAATGGTCGACTCGAGTACCCAATGAGCCAAGATTTTTTAGACAGGTTCGGCCTACCCATCCAACCTTATTCCTGATGTGTGGGCTACCTCGGGGTGACACCCTCCACAGCAACCCCCGAGCCTAGGGGGTAATGGAACATTCTACCCTAGGCTCTGAATCCTCCCTTGCTGGGATCCTTGATTGGTCTTCAGAGCTTCTTGAGCATGTGTTGGCTGGTGCACCTGGTGCACCTGCTAGGTGCAGCTCCCTAGCCTGGGGTCGAATAGTACATTCAGTCCCGGGGTCAAGCCTTAGGCATCATCCCTCGGCGATCATCGAATCACATGATCGACTTAACACGGGCCAATGAGCCAAAAGACGCATAGTTCAATGTATGGCGAAGTTCGGCGGTGTTGGTGGAGCCATGGCCCAGAGGCTGATGGTGGTCGGCAAGGTCGAGAAAGCCATGTCCCGGAGGCCGATGGCGTTTGGTGAGGTCGGAGAAGCCATGACATGGAGGTCGATGGCGGTTGGCGAGGTCGGAGAAGCCATGGCCCGAAGGCCGATGACGGTCGGCAAGGTCGGAGAAGCCATGGCCCTGAGGCCGATGGCGGTCGGCAAGGTCGGAGAAGCCATGGCCCTGAGGCAGATGGCGGTCGGTGAGGTCGGCAAAGCAATGACCCATAGGCCAATGGCGTTCGGCGAGGTCGGAGAAGCCATGGCCCGGAGGCCGATGGCGGTCGGTGAGGTCGGAGAACCCATGGCCCGAAGGGCGATGGCGGTCGGCGAGGTTGATGAAGCCATGGCCCTAAGGCCGATGGCTGACGGTAAGGGCGGAGAAGCCATCGTTCGAAGGCCGACAGCGGTCAGCTAGGTGAGAGAAGCCGTGCCTATGTGGACGATGGCTATCGATGAGGTCGGAGAAGCCATGGCCCAAAGGTCGATGGCGATCAGCAAGGACGGAGAAGGCATTGCCCAAAGGCCGATGGCGGTTGGCAAGGTCAGAGAAGCCATAGTGCTGAGCCCGATGGCTGTCAGCAAGGGCGGAGAAGCAATGGCTCGGAGGGCGATGGTGGTCGGCGAGGTCAGAGAAGCCATGGCCTTGCGCCCGATGGCTGTCGGTGAGGGTCGGAGAAGCCATGGCCCGAAGGCCGATGGCAGTCGGCGAGGTCAAACAAGCCATGGTCCGGAGGCCAATGGCTGTCGGTGAGGGCGGAAAAACCATGGCCCGAAGGTCGATGCCGGTTGGCGAGGTCAAAGAAGCCATGGCCCAGAGGCCGATGGCGGTTGGCGAGGTCGGAGAAGACATAGCCCTGAGGCGGATGGCTGTCGGCGAGGTCGGAGAAGCCATGGCCCGGAGGCCGATGGTGGTCGGTGAGTTTAGAGAAGCCTTGCCCCGGAGGCCGATGGCGGTAGGCCAGGCCGGAGAAGCCATGGCCTGGAGGCCAATGGCGGTCGGCGAGGTGGGAGAAGCAAAAACTGCAGGAGACAGCCTGTTTGGCGATCGTCAGCCCCTGGGCACACGTGCGGCGCGTGGGCGACGATGCACCGGTTAGAGCGCCAACCCCATCTTGTCAGACGTCCTCTCCACTGCCAGCCGCTCACGGAATCAACGTCCTAGATCTTCCATTTGTGCGACGTGGCAGACTGGGGGTTGGATTTGCCAGGGCACGTAACGCACGTCAAACAAGCTGTTAATGGCTCCGCAGATCCAACGGCCTAGATCCACCACCGGGGCGATGTGGAGGGCTTGGAGGTGAAGCAGTCAAGGCGTCTCAAGCACGTCGAGCACACCATTAAATGTGCCGCACATCTGCCGAGAACACCGTTGGTGGGCCTACTACTTTTCCGTTTAAGTAACCACCTCTTTGCCATCTTCTTCTTCACCCTTTTCGCAGAAATCATCAACTCCTTCACGCTCTTCCCTTTGCATGTTCTTCCTAGTGCTACATCGCTCAAGCTTGCTAGGCCATCACTTGCTCTGGCGCTGCGTAGTATGCTACTGCAAGGGCCACCATCTCTTTTGGCTTAAGCCCATGGTGCCCATGAAGTCATCGAAGTTGGGAAAGGCGGCGAGATCCTCGTCTGTGGGCGGCGATGAGACCGAGCGAGGTTCGGCCTTTGTTTCCCCACGCGCGGGGAGTGAGATGATGGAAGACATGTAGAAGGTCGGCGTCCTCCCGCCGTGGGAGCTCGCGCAATGGCGTTCGGCCAGGGGGTTGCAGTTCCCGACCCCTAACTCCAGTGAGTTAGTAGTCTTCGCCACTTTTCTTCTTCGCGGTTTCGGAGTACCAACCCACCCCTTTGTTCAGGGCATGCTCCACTATTATGATATCGCCCTCTGCAATCACAATATGAATTCTGGGAGAAGATGGCCTAATGCTACATCCCCGTCGACCTGACGTCCTCGAAGAAGGGATGGCACACAGAGTGGTTATACACTGGGAACCACGAGCTGGTGATCTCCCTCGAGATCTACCAGGAGCTGACCCCTGCGAGCACCTGGTTGGCCATCTGTCCTGCCGCTGAGCAGGGCCAAGTCAACGAACTCATTGCCAAGGTGGATCGCCTGAAGGAGCAGGGCCCGACCGGCGCAAGAGTGGCGCTCAAATTCACCAGGGGGAAGAAGCCTGAGGTCCCCCGGTCAAAGCTGAAGGCGAAGACGACATCGCCGGGGAGTCTGAAGATCATGGGCGTGAAACGAAAGTTGGTCGTCTCCTCCGACGAGGAGGGCTCGGGGGAGGACGATGCGAAGCCCATGTCATCGTCGACCAACTTGGCGACTGGGGCGCCCAATTGGGAGTCGTCGGAGTGTTAACGCCAGAATTTGGTAAGCCCCGGAGTCCCCATTGGCTGTGTTCATATTGGCTCAAAGCTAGTATCAGCTTAGAGTTCTACATTAGGGATGGCACACAGTTCCAGCAGTCGGATTCTTGTTAGATTTGGTTTGAGAAGATCTTATCCAGAAGACACCGAGTTCAAGAAAGATATGGCTTGTATCTATTAATTAGGAAGAATTTGTTAGCTTTCTATTTTATCTTTAGAAAAGTTTGTTAGTGTCGAATAAGGACTCGGTTTGTTTCCTTTCATCTTTACGAAAGATTGAGTCGTAATCTGTTAGGATCTTAGTTAGCCCGTGGGTATAAATATGTAAGCCCAAGGTTCTTGTAATCTATCTTCTACAATCAATACAATTTGGCGCATCACCACCTTTTACCTTTTCCACTTTGTTTATCATCCGGTGAGACTTGGCATCTGACGCAGGGCTGCATCGGTTAGGTTCGATCTCCGACGAAGGGGTAAGTCCAAGTGTTGCTGATCCAGTATATCGTCTCTATCTTTAGTTCCATTGCTGTTTATAGTCACATCGGCTTAGTGAGGACTTTCTCGGTTAGGTCCGATATTCTAATAAAGCTGATGTTTCCTTAAACATAATGCCATTTTAGATACGTTTGTTATATCCATCACATTAGACTGATGTATTGGCTCATTGAGTTTTAGATTATCATATACAATCTCATGCTCCATCGGTTAGGTCTGACCTACTAGGTTGATGTTGATAATCTATGTCTTGTTAAGCCGATAGGTTCACGCTAATGTTTCATCGGAGGGTTAGCCAATCTTATATGATCTGTTGAATTTTCTCTTGATGGTTTTACTGTCTTGGTTAAATTTAATACATGACCACCTTGATTGGTCATGTATTATCAACCTTATGTTGCATCGGTTAGGTCCGACCTATGAGGTTGCGGTTGTAAGTTAGATTTATTTAAGTCAGTGGGCATCAATCAGTGTTTCATTGGGGTTTCAGCCGATGAGTTATATGGACGCTGCATCGGCTTACAAGGATTATATACAGAGTTGGTTTTAGCCGATTGCACCAAAGGTTTCTAATCACTTGGATTTAACGACATCGGACCCCAGCCGATGTGCGCTTTAATCTTCAGATCAATGTCTATTTTATCCTGTGATTGGTTTATGCTATATTACATTGCTATATCATCATGTTGTCGTCGGCCGATCGCCTCTATATAGATGTTTGATCAACACACTGCCGATGGATTAAAACTCTAATCGCATCGGCTAACATCGGCATCGGCTAGAATCACGCTATCGACATATGTCACATCCCACCAAAATTATATCTTTGATAGATCCTGGAGAAAAGTGTAATGTAAAGATGAACCAAAACTTTCCCTAGAGAGTTATGACTAGTTTGGTTTTGTGCAAATAAGAAGAGTTGCATATACATATGAGAGACATATTTCTCATTCAAAAAAATTAACAAAAAGGGGTTTAAGGAAAAATTTAGGAAAATACCCAAGAATATGAGAAGGACATTGAGCAATCACTTAAAAGATTTAGAAACACATTATAAAGTTGAAAAGTATGTATTGAATCAAAGTCTAGACTTAACCCGATGAAAATTTTCTTAGTGTCCAGTCTGACAAACTGTGCTCTGAAGCTAACGTTGGATTAATGTCAAAAATAATCCAGCGAATTCAGACGGTGAAACTTGACAGTATTGTATTTTAGGTCATGCTTTACAAATTTGCCATTGGTCACCGCCCCTGAATCGGCCTAGAAATCTATTTAAACAGAGCCTAAAGTGGTAAACTCAACACTGCACCCAGACTTAGAACATTTCAAGGATTCAACTCCTCTTCGCTTCCCTCTCTGACAAGCAGGCCCAACTGCCAGTGGGACCATGGAGTCAGCCTCACAATCTTTTACCACGAACCCACGTGCCAGAACGCGTGCGCCATGCACCCGGGCATGCGTCGGCCGCCGCGGCGAGCGCCCTGCTCCATCGCCGGCGAGGATAAAAGCCCGACCGCCGACCGTAGCTATTTTTCTATCACCCTTGTCGTGTTCCATGAAGAAGCCGAGGCTGTCCACCTCGAGAGCGCTGAGAAAACTAAAGGAAACCTCGCCGCCGGCAAGCGAAGATCCAATCACATTCAACGCACAGTGAACTACTTCCTTGAGCAATGCGTGTTCCCACTCCTAGTTCCCTATTCTCTCTGATGACCCATTTTCATTCCAAATGGTGTAGCCGACGACCGGGAACGCCACCGTGCCAAAGAAAGGAAACAACGTGTTCTGTGTTGACCGCCGCCGTGAGCTCGCTAGTCGCCAGCCTTCCACGGTAAACCTCTGGCCAAATCCTCTCGCCACCTTGTTACCAGATGCCAAAGATTGGTTTAAATCAAAGGAATCGCCGTGAATCGCTCTGTGGAGGGAATCCCCCTTTTCTTCCCCAACTCCGACCGCCGTCGTCAAACTCCGATTCTTCCTTCTCTGGTAAGCCATAGCTAGATTCCCTTCGTTTCAAGGATCACCACAACCTCCTTAACAAGGGCCCACACCCATTTTTCATAGCCAAACGCTAAGACGACCTGACGATGATCAACCAAAGTGAAGACCGCTGCCACCTTGGGACCCCGCACGGTAGCACCGACTTCCCAGCCACGCCAGAACCCAGTGTTTGCTCGATAATACTCTCTGAGACTCCTAGAAGCTAGACCTTGCACATGCACAGCTGAAATCACACTTGAACACCACATGCATGATCTTCTCGAACCACAGCATTGCCTGCTCCGTCGCTGACAACCATTTTGGCCATGGTAGCGGGTCAGAGAACCACCGATAGCTTCATCATAAACTCTACTATATTTTCTCTTTTGGTCGCGACCGCTGACCGGCCGCCATTCACCGTCGACGCCAGCGAGAAATTCTCCACGTGCCTCTGCTCTGTGTCACTCCCTCACTGAGTCAATGACGCAGCAGACCCACCAGTCTCGCGCCAAATCAAACGTTTAAATGTTAAACAACCACTGACAAGTAGGGCCCACACGGATTAAAGGGAAAAGATTAAATCTGAGAACATTTTAACTTGGAACAAATTTTGTTAAGATCCACAAGATTATATATTTCAGTACTACGGAATAAAAACAACTACACACAGTAGGAAATTTATTTATAAAAATGTTCTTTATTAACCTAGCAAAATAGGGTAGGTTTAACTTATAAAAATCACAAGAAAATCATCCTAGCTCCAAATGAGGTGAACCAAAATTCTGTAGAATCAGCAAAAGATGTACTTTATGTTAAAAATATGAAACTAAGTACTTTTGGTAATAAACAAATCACTTAGAGATTTATTAAGAAAAAGGGTTATTCTTGTGCACTCCAATTTCTTAAAATTATAGGGAACCCATTAAAACTCGTAAAAATTCAAACTAAATTTTGTTAGGACCACCTCCCTGTGCCTTAATGAGAAAAAATATTTGACATACCAGGAACCCTATAGGTTAGCCTTGAACAAATTTAAGAACTACATAGCTATACCCTTGACCTACAAATGTGTGGAGATTATGGCAATCGGATACCCACATGGCAAGCTTATCCGACTGGTAATAGGGATAGGTTACATCTTCTAATTATGTAAACCGACTATGACTTGGGGATTACGTTGCCGATTAGATAAGCCAACGGCTCATAATCACGGTTTGGTAAGATTGAGGAAACCGACTTAGGCTATGATAGGGTTTCCGGCTTGTAAGCCTGCCCCCCAAGACTATATAAGGAGGGTAAGGGGCGTCCCTTGAGGGATATGAGATATCAGATTTCATACGCAACACAAGAGCAACAGATCTTGAGATCAATAAACACTCGGCGGATCGAATCCCCGAAACAGGAGTAGGGTATTACCACACGAGAGGGTCTGAACCTGTCTAAACCTTGTTTTCCACCTAACCCATTGTGCTTGGCGATCTTGACTGCACCCCCAAATTTCTATTGCCGAGACCAAGTTTCGACAGTTGGTGCGCCAGGTAGGAGACCGCGCGTCAAGTTTTCTTCTTCAATCTCGCCGGCGAGCGCGATGGGATCTTCTTCAGGCATCGACGACTTCGCCACCGAAGGATTCAACAAGCTCTCCTTCCCCGACTCCAATTCGGATCAGTCGGGAGTGGGAACCCGCTCGGCGTCGTTCGGGCTACCAAACAACGCCGAGATCTACCACAGGCTTCTAACTTCCGAGTTGGGTTCCTCCCACTTGGAAAGAGGAGTCTACTCGGCGCCATTCGGGTTGCCGAACAACGCCGAGATCTTCGACGCATTTCTGACTTCCAAGATGAGGCCCATCCACCCGGAAGGAGGAATCCACTCTGCGTCGTTCGGACTACCGAACGCCGCCGAGATCTACAGCCATCTTCTCGACCTCCCCGTCGGAATCGACCCACTTGGGAGGAGAAATTCTCTCGCTACCGTTTGGATTACCAAACGCTGCTGAGGTCTACTGCAAAATCCTCTCCCCCGAGTTGAGATCGACCCACTCAGAGGAACCGCCGTCATCAAGCTACGACTCGAACTGGAATGATCCAGATTCGAGCAACCCGTGCTCAAGGGATGTCGCAGTCATTCTTCAACCGTTCGGGTCATGCTAATCCACGGAACTCGATGAGTACCTTAGCTCTTCAGGCTTCGACAATCTCTACGGCATCCCCTCAAACGAGGCCAATGACTCCGACTGCGACAAGGACTATGAGCCGAAGTGCTTCGACGTTCTCATAGCTGAGGTGGCCGAGACCGACTCAGCCATGGCCCGCAGGGTCGCAGAGGAAGAACAAGCCAGGCTTGAGCAGGAGCGCAAGCTGGCAGAAGATGAGAAGAGGTGCAAGGAGGAAGCCGATAGGAGAAAACGGGACCTGAGGCGACTGGACGATCCGCTCGGGAGGCCATACTTTAGACGCGAGTCGACAACACCAACATCTTTCAGACACCCCAGCAGAACACCGTTGCCGCCCTCACCCTCCTCGACACCGTAATCGAGACGGCGCCCGCCAACGTGACACCAATCCTAGACAAGATCAAGACCATCGTCGCGGCTACAGCCAACTGCTCTCCCTCCACCCTAGCACGAAGGCCGACTGAGTCCGTGGCAGAAACGCCCGATAGAAGCCGACTTCCGCCGCTGCGGTCGAAGGATTATAGGAGGCCCGAACAAGATCGGACGGCCACTAGGTCAAGAAACCCCTGCCATGAGGCCACGCGGAAGCATCAAGAGTAATCGGCCGATTCCCGCGAGAAGCGGCATGGACGACCACCCGTCCACGACTGGGTCCGTCGCAGCAACAACTCCGACTACCGAAGCAGCCTGCCAAGGACCCCGCCGAGTGATCTGCGGGAAGTCCTTGACCGGCGCTATCAAGAACGAGATCAGTGCCCCCGTGAAGATCGGAGGGGATCACCCGACAACAATGACGATGGAGTACCTGCGTTCACTCGGGACCTGCACTGAGTGCATCAGCCGAATGGTTTTAAGCCTACAGGAATCGAGAAATACGACGGAAAGACCGACCCCGAGTCGTGGCTAACCGTGTACACCCTAGCCATCCGTGCAGCAGGAGGAGACAACAAGGCCATGGCCAATTACTTACCTGTTGCCCTCACCAACTCAGCCAGGAACTGGCTCACGAGCTTGCCAAGAGGATCGATTGGCTCGTGGAGCGAGTTATGGGATCACTTCATCGCCAACTTCCAGGGCACCTTTGAAAGGCCTGGGACCCACTTCGACGTCTACAATGTGATCCAGAAGCCAGACAAGCCATTGAAGGACTACATCCAGCGCTTCTCGAAAAAACGCAACAAGATCCCCAACATCACCGACGACATCATCATCGCCGCCTTCTAGAAGAGAGTCCGTGATGAACTGTTGATCGAAAAATTTGGGCGTAAGCCACTGAAGATGGTGAAGCAAATGTTCGATACAGCAAACTCCTATGCCAAATCCAGCGACGTGATCAAGGCGGCGCGGCAAGACCGGCCTGACAGAAGGGACGACAAGCAGTCAGGAGGAAACCGGCATCCTAAGAAGGATAATGGAAACAACAACCAGGGCCAGAAGGATCGCAAGCGCCGGCCTGACGATCTGGTTGCCGCGACACCCAAGTCCCAATGCCGCCCCCGAGTCGCGGCCTACGACGCAATCATGAACGCTCAGTGCACACATCATCCAAACCACAAGCATGCGGCCAAGGACTGCTTTATTTATAAGCAATTCGCCGAACAATATGCGGCACAGCTCAACAAGAAGCCGATCGACGGAGCCGGTCCATCGGGACCAAGAAGAACAACCTGATCGGAAATACGGAGCCCTTTCAAGACCCCGTAGGCGACCCGAATCAGATCTTCACGGGGCTGCAAGCTTATGAGTAGAAGAGGAAGGAGAAGCTAACCGACCGTGAGGTCAACGCGGCACAACCTGAGGTCCCACAGTATCGACGGTGGTCGGAGGTGGCCATCACGTTCCACCGCTCGGATCATCCTGACCGAGTGGTTCACCCGGAGCGGTATCCCCTAGTACTAGACCCGGTAGTCCACAACATCAAGTGAGCGCGTCCTCATTGATGGGGGTAGCGCCCTCAATATTTTGTTCGCCAAGACCCGGATGAGATGCAAATCTCGAGAGCCGAATTGAAGACAAGCTCAGCCCCTTCCACGAGTTATCCCGGGGTCATCCACGCCATTCGGGCACATCGCCCTTCCAGTCACCTTCGGAGTTCGCGAGAACTTCCAGACGGAGAATATCATTTTGGAGGTGGCCGACTTCGAGACGGCCTACCACGCGATCATCGGAAGGCCTGCACTCGCCAAGTTCATGGCGATACCACATTATACCTACCTCTGCATGAAGATGCCCGGCCCCAACGACGTCATCACCCTACACAGCGACATCAAACAAGCATTCACTTGCGACAAGGAAAGCTGCGACATGGCCCAATCTCGTGAGAGATCGCGTGGCCAGGAAGAAATCCGATTGGCTGCATCAACTTCTGGAGAGGGTGAAATCCCTGAGAAGAAAATAGCCAAGGCGGGACAAGGCGACGCCAAAAGGAAGAAAATCTCCCTTGATCCATCGAATCCTTCCAAAATCGCTGTAATTGGCACTGAGCTAGATCCCAAATAGGAAAGCGCGCTCGTCACCTTCCTCTAAAATAATAAAGATGTTTTTGCTTGGAAACCATCTGATATGCCTGGAATTCCTAGGGAGGTGATCGAGCACTCTTTACACGTCAAAGATGACGCGAAACCTATCAAACAACGATTATGCCGTTTTGCTCAGGATCGAAAAGATGCCATCAAGGAAGAACTCACAAAACTCATAGCCGCTGGTTTTATTAAAGACGTTCTCCATCCCGACTGGTTGGCTAACCCCGTCCTGGTCCGGAAGAAGACAGGACAATAGCACATGTGTGTTGACTACACCGACCTCAACAAAGCCTGCCCCAAAGATCCATTCCGGTTGCCTCGCATCAACCAAGTTGTGGACTCGACAGCCGGCTGCCAGCTCTTAAGCTTTCTGGATTGTTACTCGGGCTACCACCAAATCAGCTTGAAAGAATCCGACCGCCTCAAAACATCGTTCATCACACCGTTTGGAGGTTACGCTACATCACGATGCCCTTTGGTCCGAAGAACGCCGGAGCCACATACCAACGCATGTTTCAAAGATGCTTTCAAACGCTGATCGGCAAGAACGTGGAAGCTTACGTTGACAATGTCGTCATCAAGACCAAGCAGAAGGAAGACCTGATTGCCGACTTAGAAGAAACCTTCGCAATCAGGTTTAAGCTAAACCCGGAGAAGTGCACGTTCGGCATACTGTCAGGCAAACTACTTGGCTCCATGGTGTCCCATCGCGGCATTGAAGCTAATCTAGAAAAAGTCAACGCTATCCTGAATATGAAGCCCCCAGTAACCAGAAAGATGTTCAGAAGCTCACTGGCTGCATGGCGGCGCTAAGCCGATTCATCTCTCGACTCGGCGAACGAGGCATGCCTTTCTTCAGGCTACTGAAGAAAACTGACGACTTCCAGTGGACTACGGAAGCCCACAAAGCCTTTGAAGATTTTAAAGAATTTATCACGATGCCGCCCATCCTAGCCTTACCTCAGCCTCAGGAGCCCCTCCTACTATACGTCTCAGCGACTCACCGAGTGGTCAGCACGGTTCTTGTAGTTGAGCGCGAAGAAGAAGGACGAGTCCAGAAGATTCAGAGGCCAATGTACTCGTTAACGAAGTGCTGGTAGGAGCCAAAATTCGCTACCCTCAGGTACAAAAATGGCTATATGGTGTTCTGATAACCGCGAGAAAATTGGCGCACTACTTTCAGGGACACTCGGTCACCGTCGTCACTTCCTTTCCACTCGGCGATGTCATTCACAACTGTGAGGCGACTGGGCGCATCACGAAGCGGGCCCTAGAACTGATGCCGCTGGACTTAACTTTCAAGGCGAGGACATCTATAAAGTCACAAGCCCTGGCGGATTTCCTGGCCAAGTGGACCGAACAACAAGAAGATGTACCTCGAGAAGACCTACAATACTGGGCCATGCACTTTGACGGATCCAAGAGGATCATGGGCTTGGGAGCAGGAGTCATGCTGATCTCCTCGACTGCGGAAAGGCTAAGATATGTTCTTCACCTCCAATTCTCTACCTCACACAACGTCGCCGAGTACGAAGCCCTGCTGCATGGACTGCAACTTGCTGTTTCTCTCGGGATACGACGGTTGGTCGTGAAAGGAGATTCCCAGCTGGTTGTCAACCAAGTGATGAAAGACTGGTCCTGTTTAAACGACACCATGGAGGCCTACCGGCAAGAAGTTCGCAAACTTGAGGACAGGTTTTACGGACTGGAGCTATCCCATGTCCTGAGGCATAACAATGAGGCAGCTGACGAGTTGGCGCAGTTCGGGTCCAAGCGAGAAGCTGCCCCAACAGATGTTTTCGTAGAGCATTTCTATGAGCCTACTATTGTAGCAAAACAACCTCCCAACGAGCAAGCTGCAGACCAAGTCGCCATGATCGACGCCGAGTGGAGGACACCGCTCGTCAAATTTTTAACTCAGCAAGAGCTACGGGAAGACCAGGATGAGGCGGAACGCATCCGACGCTGTTGTCAAGCTTATGTCATGGCAGATTCTAATTTATACAAGAGGAGCCCTTCTTGAGTCCTAATGAGATGCATCACGCCCGAGGAAGGACGGCAACTACTCCAAGATATCCACTCGGGTATATGAGGAAGTCATGCGGCAGCACGCACCTTGGTAGGCATGGCCTATAGACAAGGTTTCTTCTGGCTTACGGCGGTCTCCGACGCCGACAAAGTGGTCCGAACGTGTGAAGGTTGCTAGTTCTTCGCTCGGCAGAGTCATGTCCCAACCTAAGAGCTACAAACGATTCCATTATCCTGGCCATTTGTGGCATGGGGCTTGGACATGGTCGGTCCTTTCAAGAAGGACCCAGGAGAATTCACGCATTTGTTCGTCGCAATCGACAAGTTTTCCAAGTGGATCGAAGCTAAGCCGGTTGCTACGATCACCGCTAACAAGGCACGAGACTTCATCCTCAGCATCGTACATCGGTTTGCCGTCCCAAACAGAATTATAACCGATAACGGGACCCAATTCACTAGAGGCATCTTTAAGGAATTATGTGAAGACTTCGGCATCAAAATCTGCTATGCATTGGTCGCACATCCCAAAAGCAATGGACAAGTTGAGTGTGCCAACGGCATGGTTCTTCAAGGCATCAAGGCCCGAGTGTTTGAGCGGCTAAACCCTTATGCCGACAAATGGGTCCAAGAGCTCCCCTCGGTTCTATGGTCTCTATGGACTACGCCCAGTCGGGCTACCGGCCAAACTCCTTTCTTTTTGGTCTATGGCGCAGAAGCCATGTTGCCGAACGAAATGGAGTACGAATATCTCCGAGTCCGCAGCTTTAACAATGAACGCTACGATCAAGACCGAGTGGATGACCTCACCCAACTGGAAGAGGCCCGTGAGGCCGCCCTGATCCAGTCGGCAAGATATCTTCAAGGACTCAGACGATACCACAGTCGCAATGTTTGAGCATGAGCTTTTATTGTCGGCGATTTGGTTCTACGCAAGATTCAAACCACCAAGGACCGTCACAAATTATCTCCACTATGGGAAGGACCATACATAATCGTGAGGTGACTCGGCCAGGAGCATATCGACTAAAGCGAGAAGACGGATCCATGGGAGAGAACTCCTAGAACATTGAACATCTTCGACGATACTATGCTTAAATTACCTTAAGTTTCATGTTATTCTTGACTGCCAACCTCAAGCAAGATGACTTCTTGAGTTAGCAGTCGGGGGCTGCACATATGTCAATAAAGCATGGTTTTCTTCGACAACTTGTTTATATTTGGTTTATCATTGTTTAGTGTTTTGATTCGAGTTCAATAGATAAGGACTGAGAATTTTTTGATGACCTAATCAAGCTTAGGCTTGGTGACAGTCGGACAAAAATTACTTAAGAAATTTTCTATGAAGACTTGGTTCAAGGCATTAACATAAATAAGCTAGACATCAACAAGTTCACATCAAGGGTTACAAGCAACATTCACAAAGCAATCAAGATCGAAAATGGTTCACTACATCAGCGGCTACTTTCTTGGCCGACTCCGCGCTTCACTAATCAATTCGAAGGCTCGCTCGTCCAAGTGCCATCGGCAAAGCCCTTCCCGACTGAATCAACATCTATCTGGGGATAGAGTGACTTGGTCTGCGCAAGGGCGAAGCCCGCCCCCATGATGGCTGCCTCTGAGATGTTGGCCAGGTACTGATCTGGGGCCCGCCTAAGCTTGTCAAAGACCTCAATGGCGTCAAGCAAACTGGTCCCGAGCCCAGGATGGAACAGCGACAAGAGAATCGGTGTCGCCGCGTTAGCAACATCGTCCCTTACGCTTTCGGCCCTTCGGACCCTTTCAGTGAAGACATCATACTGGGCTTGGGTTTTGACCTTATAAGTTGTCAAAGGCATATGATTACACAGATACCCGAAGATGAAGCAAAATGAAGAATGTCATCTTGAAAGAGCTTACCTTCGAACTCAGACTCCAGCTCGGCTTTGCTGGTGTTGGCTTCTTCCAACTGGGTCTGAAGCACTTGGACTTCCGACGAGTTCTCTGCAACAAGAAAAGTTGTCAACGCCAAGATCAAAACAAATTGCAAGTAAAGACATAAAAAGACTAAGGAGATCGAGCTCACTCCCGACTGAACCCCGGAGGTTTGAGGTTCTCCTCCCGGAGTGTGGCTATCTCTCTCCTTAGAGCCGCTTCTCGCGATGCGGCTTCTTCTCGAGTGGCCTTTAGCTCCTGCTGGATGTTCTCCAGGGAGTTCAAGTGTGGAACCAGCTTCTCAAGTGCATCAGATATGGCCATCAACCGGCAATACACCCTCTGCATGCGAATTCTAAGTTGGTCGACTGAAAGGCAATCACCAAGCTACAACAAAAAAGGAGCAAAACTTACGCTTAGCAGCCGAGTGGCCTCGTTCACGCTGTCTACAAGCATGTCCCTTTCTTCATTCTCCTTTTGCTTGTTCAGGATGATGCCGTGTTTCTGGCCCTCAGAGTCACGCCACTCAATCTTGATTGGAGGGACCCAGGTCTCAGAAGACTGCAACCTGGGGATCTCCTCCACTTTGGCTGATTGATTCGGAAGGAGTGAATGAAGACAGGAA
This sequence comes from Oryza australiensis, assembly GCA_019925245.2. Lineage (NCBI taxonomy): Eukaryota > Viridiplantae > Streptophyta > Magnoliopsida > Poales > Poaceae > Oryza > Oryza australiensis. Next base: position 60,606 of record JAIFGZ020000367.1, read on the forward strand.
AAATGGACTGGAGATTAAAAGATGAAAGATTGTTTCTAGACTTACCAGCTTCGGTGGCCGAATCCTTGACTGGTACTTCCCGGCTGTTTTTCCTTTCTTGGTTCTTACCCGACCGGTTCTCGCCGGGGCCCTTGAGTGGCAAATGGGTCTCTTCTACGGCCGATCGGTTTCCAGTGGGCTTCCCGACCGGCGGTCGAGGCTCTTCCCTCAGATATCCTCATTGGGAGGAGTGGGCTTCTCACTCGAAGCGCTCTCACGGGAGAGGGCTCGGGTCTTGGTTCGCGGGCTTTGTCGCCTCGCCTGCTACGATGGCATAGGGCCCTCATTCTGCCCACTGGGGTCTATATTCTGGGGCCTCCTGCAAAGAGAAAGACAGGAGCCAAAATTCGCTACCCTCAGGTACAAAAATGGCTATATGGTGTTCTGATAACCGCGAGGAAATTGGCGCACTACTTTCAGGGACACTCGGTCACCGTCGTCACTTCCTTTCCACTCGGCGATGTCATTCACAACTGTGAGGCAACTGGGCGCATCACGAAGCGGGCCCTAGAACTGATGCCGCTGGACTTAACTTTCAAGGCGAGGACATCTATAAAGTCACAAGCCCTGGCGGATTTCCTGGCCAAGTGGACCGAACAACAAGAAGATGTACCTCGAGAAGACCTACAATAGTGGGCCATGCACTTTGACGGATCCAAGAGGATCATGGGCTTGGGAGCAGGAGTCGTGCTGATCTCCCCGACTGGGGAAAGGCTAAGATATGTTCTTCACCTCCAATTCTCTACCTCACACAACGTCGCCGAGTACGAAGCCCTGCTGCATGGACTGCAACTTGCTGTTTCACTCGGGATACGACGGTTGGTCGTGAAAGGAGATTCCCAGCTGGTTGTCAACCAAGTGATGAAAGACTGGTCCTGTTTAAACGACACCATGGAGGCCTACCGGCAAGAAGTTCGCAAACTTGAGGACAGGTTTTCCGGACTGGAGCTATCCCATGTCCTGAGGCATAACAATGAGGCAGCTGACGAGTTGGCGCAGTTCGGGTCCAAGCGAGAAGCTGCCCCAACAGATGTTTTCGTAGAGCATTTCTATGAGCCTACTATTGTAGCAAAACAACCTCCCAACGAGCAAGCTGCAGACCAAGTCGCCATGATCGACGCCGAGTGGAGGACACCGCTCATCAAATTTTTAACTCAACAAGAGCTGCGGGAAGACCTGGATGAGGCGGAACGCATCCGACGCTGTTGTCAAGCTTATGTCATGGCAGATTCTAATTTATACAAGAGGAGCCCTTCTTGAGTCCTAATGAGATGCATCACGCCTGAGGAAGGACGGCAACTACTCCAAGATATCCACTCGGGTATATGCGGAAGTCATGCGGCAAGACGCACCTTGGTAGGCATGGCCTATAGACAAGGTTTCTTCGCTTACGGCGGTCTCCGACGCCGACAAAGTGGTCCGAACGTGTGAAGGTTGCTAGTTCTTCGCTCGGCAGAGTCATGTCCCAACCTAAGAGCTACAAACGATTCCATTATCCTAGCCATTTGTGGCATGGGGCTTGGACATGGTCGGTCCTTTCAAGAAGGACCCAGGAGAATTCACGCATTTGTTCGTCGCAATCGACAAGTTTTTCAAGTGGATCGAAGCTAAGCCGGTTGCTACGATCACCGCTAACAGAGGCACGAGACTTCATCCTCGCATCGTACATCGGTTTGCCGTCCCAAACAGAATTATAACCGATAACGGGACCCAATTCACTAGAGGCATCTTTAAGGAATTATGTGAAGACTTCGGCATCAAAATCTGCTATGCATTGGTCGCACATCCCAAAAGCAATGGACAAGTTGAGTGTGCCAACGGCATGGTTCTTCAAGGCATCAAGGCCCGAGTGTTTGAGCGGCTAAACCCTTATGCCGACAAATGGGTCCAAGAGCTCCCCTCGGTTCTATGGTCTCTATGGACTACGCCCAGTCGGGCTACCGGCCAAACTCCTTTCTTTTTGGTCTATGGCGCAGAAGCCATGTTGCCGAACGAAATGGAGTACGAATCTCTCCGAGTCCGCAGCTTTAACAATGAACGCTATGATCAAGACCGAGTGGATGACCTCACCCAACCGGAAGAGGCCCGTGAGGCAGCCCCGATCCAGTCGGCAAGATATCTTCAAGGACTCGAGACGATACCACGCCGCAATGTTTGAGCATGAGCTTTTATTGTCGGCGATTTGGTTCTACGCAAGATTCAAACCACCAAGGACCGTCACAAATTATCTCCACTATGGGAAGGACCATACATAATCGTGAGGTGACTCGGCCAGGAGCATATCGACTAAAGCGAGAAGACGGATCCATGGGAGAGAATTCCTAGAACATTGAACATCTTCGACGATACTATGCTTAAATTACCTTAAGTTTCATGTTATTCTTGACTGCCAACCTCAAGCAAGATGACTTCTTGAGTTAGCAGTCGGGGGCTGCACATATGTCAATAAAGCATGGTTTTCTTCGACAACTTGTTTATATTTGGTTTATCATTGTTTAGTGTTTTGATTCGAGTTCAATAGATAAGGACTGAGAATTTTTTGATGACCTAATCAAGCTTAGGCTTGGTGACAGTCGGACAAAAATTACTTAAGAAATTTTCTATGAAGACTTGGTTCAAGGCATTAACATAAATAAGCTAGACATCAACAAGTTCACATCAAGGGTTACAAGCAACATTCACAAAGCAATCAAGATCGAAAATGGTTCACTACATCGGCGGCTACTTTCTTGGCCGACTCCTGCGCTTCACTAATCAATTCCAAGGCCTGCTCGTCTAACGTGCCATCGGCAAAGCCCTTCCCGACTGAATCAACATCTATCTAGGGATAGAGTGACTTGGTCTCGCAAGGGCGAAGCCCGCCCCATGATGGCCGCCTCGAGATGTTGGCTGCATCGATCCGGGGCCCGCCTAAGCTTGTCAAAGACCTCAATGGCATCAAGCAAACTGGTCTCGAGCCCAGGATGGAACAGCGACAAGAGAATCGGTGTCGCCGCGTTAGCAACATCGTCCCTTACGCTTTCGGCCCTTCGGACCCTTTCAGTGAAGACATCATACTGGGCTTGGGTTTTGACCTTATAAGCTGTCAAAGGCATATGATTACACAGATACCCGAAGATGAAGCAAAATGAAGAATGTCATCTTGAAAGAGCTTACCTTCGAACTCAGACTCCAGCTCGGCTTTGCTGGTGTTGGCTTCTTCCAACTGGGTCTGAAGCACTTGGACTTTCGACGAGTTCTTGCATATTCATGATTTTACAAATAAGCCTCGTGCTTGGGCAACTATCTTGGGAAGATGGTTGAGACACGGCAAGTGGAGACATGAGCTCCACGTTGCCTTGATCATGTTGGAAATGGCTTTGATGAAAATGAAATACAAACAAATGTTTTAGACTGGGCGGATGGATGGATTTGGGTGGATTCCGGAAAAGGCTAGTACCGTCCCCGGCCGCTAAGGACCGAGCCATGAGACTACAACTTAGAACGAGCCGCACAACCGTACTTCTCGAATGGGTATAGACCTAGTTGATTAAATATCCGAGCGGAGGCAGTATCCTTGCATAGTAGGTTCAGTGTTGGCGTTGAGGTAAGGGCTTGCCGGTGGGGGTGCACCCACCGGTGGGTGCCTCGGACGATAGTTAAGGGCCTTCCCAGGGGGTGTACCGCTGGTTGGTACGGCGTAGATCGGGCATGCGATCAACATGAAGAAATGAAGACATGAAGAAAAGGACATGAAGATGGAAAGTTCAAGGATAGAGCAATTCTTTCTCTTACCCCGGAACGCCGTAACTCCTCTCACCGCTAGGAAATGACGGCTAGAGTGCATGAGGGCTTAAGTTCATGGAGCGGGTACGCCAAAGTGAGGTTATCGAAAGGCTTTGCCGTGACCGTCCCATATAGAGGGATGTAAGCTCATTCAATGAGTAGTTGCGGAGTACGGGTAAAGTGTACATCCACTGCAAAGTGTGAGTTAATCAATCTATTCGAATAGCCGTGCTCGCGGTTAATGAGCGACGTGACAAGTGTTTCCCGTGGCTAGACTCATAAATTTTAAAATGATGGGTGGGATTGCATAATGACTTTATGTGCTGGGGAAACCAACTTCTCTATCTGAGAGAAAGGAGAAAGACACCCCTAAAACCATGACGGATCGGAGGCGGGAAGCTATCCTTGGGATCACAATGGATGGTGGACGAACCGTCGCCGACTTAATATACTATGGACCTAAAACTTGACTCGGCTAGATGTTAGGTTTGTGAAATGATTTGTTAAAATTGGCTTTGCGCAAATAAACCATAGCCATCCTTTGAATGACCCTATCATGTGCATCATTCCGTGTTGGCTTGTTGAGTACGTTGGGTACTCACCCTTGCTATACGCACAAACCTCCGATGAAGGAAATGAGGAAGACCCGTACCCATACTACTAGGAGGAATGAAGACAATGGAGCGCAACAGTCTTAGTCCCCGCCGTTGCCTCGTGGCACCGGCATGCCGCTGCCTTCCGTCCGCTATCTCATCTAATTTCTGTTTTCGGTTGTATCCGGCCAGTAGGTCCTATATGTATTGGATATTGCCTTCGGGCCTATTATTGTAATAATTTCGTTGTAAGACTATTCGTGCACTCGCACTGGTAATTCAGAACCGTATTCGTGGGTACCAAACTACTCGATCCAGGATAAGGTACTATGAACACGAATGATTCCCGTCCTCAAAACGGGGTCTACAGAGCTGGTATCGAGCAAAGGCGACCGTAGGATAAGACCAACCGGCGCTCCACCCCTTTATAGCTGGTCAAAGGGAAATATCCCTACATAGGATTATTTTGGAAATACAAACTACTTTCACAAGGCAAACATATTTTCTCTCTCACCCCAATTTCTCTACAAACATTTGATTTTACCTTCCTCTAAACCCTAAACTATCTTCAAAAATAGATATAGGGCGGTGACCCCGTTAAAGCTTAGGAGAGATTGTTTATTCCACCCGCTAACGCAATAAGAGTGCACAGGAACAAGGTCCCAACCGAGCTTAACGTTCTTCCGATTTCTTTCTCTCTCGACAATAGATGGGAAAGAACAAGGGTAGGAAATCAAGATCTCAGCAATCTCATGGATCAACACAGAGCGACCCTATGGGCATTCCACCTTCTTTCCCTATGAATCCGACCTTAGCCCAGATAATGGCTAGCCAGACACAATTGATGATCATGCTGGTGCAGCAAATGCAACGACACCTTCAAGTTTTGGGTTCGTGTCTAGAGCAACGTCGGTACGTTCCGACTCAAGCCCTGATGACTCCTGCGAATATACTGCCAAGCCCACAGAGAGCAGTAACGCCAAACCCACCATTAGGAGGGAAGGAAACACTTGGCCTCCGTTACGGCTTCATGGGACAAGGATATGGAATAAGGAAAGTGCAGGGGAAAAACACTCCGTAACCCCGATCGAGGAGAGATACATGCGGAAGGAAGGACAAGGAACTCAATCCAATAACCGGCCAAGGGCTCGGTTCGCCGTCCAACTTCGGAAGAGGAAGTCACCAAAATGGACCACAGTAGTACGCGGGATGATCATCACGAGCACAAAGTGTGTACCCCGAAGATGCCGAGGAGATTCCCGACGTCTAAAGAGGAATGTGACTTGCTTCAACCGTGAGGAATTTGGACACTATGCCAACCAATGCCCCAAGTCACACAAAGATCCCTCCTCTTACGGTGCCAATGCAACAGCCCATAGGTGGCAACCCCAGATCGGGCGGCAGCCAAACAACTAGACAAGGAGTCCGCATCAACTCGGTCTTGCTTTGGATGGAGTCAAGACAGCAATGACCGTACCCTTTCCCCTTTATATATTAAGACCCTAGACCGATGTTGTTGTCATGTTGTGTGGGACTCGTGCATGGCGTCCGATGTACCCCTCCTATGATGTAACGTTTATGAACTAATATAAAGTTCTATGTTATATCTTAAACGAGTTTATATCACCATGCTTGTTGTGTGCAAAAGATCACTTAAGAACAACTTGAAGATCACTGAAAAAATCGATTAGAACCATGACATTAGTCGATCCAATCATTTACCTCATCTATATTCCTCGATGGTGCACCATCGCGAGCCTCAGCAGCTACGGAGAACCCGCCGGAGCCTAACCCTACCACCCTAGCGGAAGTCATGGCTTCACAAACCCAATTGCTTCAAGCCACCGCCAACAACCAAGGACACCACGGAGGATCAAGCCTAGGCGAGTTTATGCGAGCCAAGCCACCAACGTTCTCCATGGCAGAGGAACCAATGGATGCGAAGATTGGTTGAGGGTAATAGAGAAGAAGTTGACTCTCGTCCGAGTACGGGAAGCCGATGAGTCATCTTCGCCACTAATCACTGGAAGGTCCCGCAAGTGACCGGTGGGACACCTACAAAGAGACTTAGTAAGATGCCTGAGAACCGACATGGGAAGAATTCACGGCTTTCCGTGAAAATTTCGTACCACCGCGGTTATGAGGATGAAGAAAAATGAGTTCCGTAGGCTGCGCCAAGGAAACACCACGGTACAAGAGTATCTTAACAAGTTCACGCAACTTGCCCGTTACGCCACAAGCGATCCGCAGATGAAGAGAAAAAGATGGACAAGTTTATTGAAGGATCGAACGATGAGTTAAGAGGACCGATGATTGGTCGGACCACGCTAGCTTTGAGCCTCATCAACAAGGTCGTAAGGCTCGAGCATGATCAAAAGACGGTTGAAAACAACCGGAAGAGAAGACTTGCTCTAGCCCGCCCGATTCAAGGAACGCCCAACGACCCAAAGGAGCAACACCAACAAGTTGGAAGCCGCCGTCACAATGACCAATCGCCCCGTTGCACCCGCAACGCTAGCGAGCCACCCGCCACCCCTTTCCGTACCCCGCACACTGCCTTGACAACCCCAAAACTTAAGAATGTAAACCGCTTCAACCGTGGGGAATATGGACATTTCGCCAATCACCGCCCTAAACCACGTAACACCCACGTCCGTATCGGAGCCAACGCCATTGCCGTAAGAGGGACCCCTGTCCCGCACTGACGCAGCATCGCTCGGGACACCCCACCGAAGGAGGCCATCACAGAATCCGCCATGGCCATGTGAACCATGTGCATGCCGAAGAGGCCCAGGAGGACCAGATCGTGCTAATGGGTACGTTTTCCATCCATTCTCGCACTAAGTTAAAGTTTTGTTTGGTTTCAAAACTTCGCATTCTTTCATGACGTTAGAAACAAGCACAAGACATAACCTATGTCGTAAACCCTAGGAAACCCATAATAGTGCAATCAACGAAGAGATATAGTCGTATCCCCATACCGGCACCAATATAGGCCTTATCCTAAAAGCAAAGCTTGAACTTATTGTTAGGGGGTAGAGTGACATAACTCCGACTCTTAGATTGGACACTATGTTAGAGCTTGGTAGAACCGAACCTTCCCTAGACAATCTCTTGTCGCCCACCAAAATCACATGACCGCAATCCTACCAGATCACCACCCGTCTGCAGCCTAAAGGTTCCCAAGTTTAGAACAAGCAAGTCTATTATACAACTTAAGGAAAATTAGAGACCTACTGAATCCTGCATGCTTGAAGGATTCCCAAGGATTAAGAGCTGACAACATCATGTTATCCGAAACAAAGAATCGAAGTGGACCACCCTTAGAAACTCGGTGATAGATTCCGCATCACCCGGAGCAGCCCAATCTATTCGTCGTCCCTGTTAAGAAGGAGTCCCATGGATCCATCCCATATGTTTATGCCGACCGACTCCCGATCGCGATTCCACCCAAATCTCGGGACGAGATTTATTGTTAGGGGTAGGTTTGTAACATCCTGAAAATCGGAGAATTTAAAACCGGGAATCAAAAAAAATCAGAACTTACAAAAACCTTTTGACTGTTGCTTCTTGATTGAGTTTTCGCTTCTTATTTGCCAGCTTGGTCGCATAAATTTATACGCGAGTGATTCATTTCGATGTTTGTGAAAAACCAAAAGATTTGAATTTCCGCTGGGAGAAAATTTTCGGAGTTTAGAATCGGGAATTCTAATATAAAATAGGAAAAGTGTTATGGATTTATAAAAATATATAATTGGGAGCAAAACATTATTTAGGTGACTGAGTAATATTAATTAGCGAGCAAAATGAGTAATAAAATATTTTAGGGTATCTATATGAAATCTAGAAATTAATTTGAATCAAAATCGCATTTTCTCGAATTGAGGAAAAGAATTAAATTAGATATGTAAAATATATTTGTAAAATAATAAAAGTGGGTGAAAAGGGTGGACATATATTTTACAACTTATTTTTTTGGTGTGTTATATTTTATTTTGAATTTTGGAGGTGAAAGGAAATAAAATTGAGAAATTAGGAAATTAATTCGGGAAAATGTGAAAAGTCACTATTCATTGCGTGCCAAGTGTTCGACGCCGTACCCGACCCGGACCGCCTCGCCACGCGCGCGCCGCGTCACTCGCCACAGGGCCCCGTGCACGCACGTTTCGCCGGCGTCACCCTCCTACGCGCACAGGAGTCGCCGTACGTCGCGCGTCGCCCGGCCCCGCCCGCGCCATGCGCCGTCGCAACCACGCGCTAACTGCCGTACCGAGCCCCCCCGCGCGCGCGCCACGCGCCACGCGCCCGCGCCCGTGCTGCGCACCGGCCCCGGCTTCGCCTGCGCACCCCGCGCCTCGGCCCCGCTCGCTCGCGCCGAGCATGCGCGCCATGCCGCGCCGCTCGCCCATGCCGTTCGCCGTCGCGTCGTCCGTTTCCCGTCGACGCCTATAAAAGACCTCGATAGCTTGAGCTCCAAACACGAAACTTGACCACCTCTTTTCCCTCTTCAAAACCCCCCAAAAATCCCCTGCTGCCATAGCCCGTACACAAAGAATTTCGCAGAAGATTGAGGCCCGGTCGGAAGAACCCTAAACCGACCGCCCGGAGCCAAGTCCAAAATTCGTCGTCCCCAGTCGATTTCCTCCCAAATCGAAGGTACTTCCGCGATCCCCATTCTACAAGCTTCGTTTCCCCCATGTTTCCCGAGCCGATTAGCCACCGGAGTTCGCCGGCGACGAGCCCGCCGTGCTTCCCCTGTTTAGGCCGCCGCCGTGCGCACGTTGCTAGGTCGCTCCGTTGTTTTTCCGGCCGAACCACAACCGCCATTAGCATCCCCATAGCATGTATATGCTCAGTGACCCGTCGCCGTGGCCATGCCGCCGCCGAAACACGTCGTCGACGTGCACCACCGTCGCCATTATGAGGCCGCCGTCGCTAGCCCGCTCCGTTGCCTCCCCGGCTAAGCAAGCACCTCCGTTAGCTTCCCTAGGTTCCCTAGGTGCTCCACGACCCGTTAGGGCAGCCGTACCAGCGCCGGATTATGTCGCCGCGTAGCTCTGTGCTTCGTCGGTACCGCGTGAGGAAGAAGAACAGTGGAGAAAGGAATAAAAGAAAAAGGAGAGGAATGAAGGAGAGAAGCGCTGTGTAGCGCAGTGGAAGCGAACGAGAGAGAGGAGCGCGAGGTCGCGGGTTCGAATCCCTCCCCGCGCCATTTTATTTTTTTTCTCTTCCTTTGCCAGCGCAAGAGAGGAAAGAACGAAGAAAAGAAAAGGAAGGAGAGAGAAGGATGAGATGGGCTCGCTAGCCCAGTGGCTCGAGCAAAGCCGTGAGAGGGAGAGGGCGCAGGTTCGATTCCCAGCCAATGCAAAGTTTAGCAAAATTTTTATTTCCATTTTCTTTTGAGAATTAAAATTTGTAGGAGCCTAGTAAAAATCACAAAAAAACTATATTTTTTCTTTTTAAACCTTAAACTTAATTTACAAGAATTTTCTCGAGAGTATATTATTTATCCTTTCCCAAAATGTTCTTACAAATAAAAATGAACTTTATATTACCATTTATTTCCCATGAATAAAAACTTTATACTCAAACTCCTTAGTCTATTCCCTCTCAGAAAATCTCTATCTTTTGTAAAGCCCATCCATCTATCTATTGTTTTTTTGGAACCCTTATAATAATTTCAAAACCATCTTTATAAACCCTAGTCAATCCTTTGCTATATGTATATATATGCATATATGCATATATATATATATATGTATGTACATTTGACGGCGTTGCTCCATAGAATCCTTCCCAACCCATTTTCGGTAGACCGCGACACCGATTAATTTGGATTATTATAAACCCTAGGGCTTCCCGACCCGAGAAATAATTTGATGAAATTGAAAGGTAATCACTTCCTTTTATTAATTGAATCATCAACTCTAGTATTTCTCAAACTTTAAGCATATTAAGATAAATATCGCACCCTTCTTAACAAAATCGAATTCATTACAAAACTTCAAATCCTTATAACCCTTTCGCTCTAACCCGAATTTCGTCGAAACTCGAGCCTAGGTTCGCATAGAGTCATAAGCCTAGTGTTAGGAGCCGCTATTGCGATTTACTTGGTTTTCTTTTGGATCTTACTGGATTCTATTTGAATTCTAATCGAATTCAAATTTGATTTCTCGCACGTACGATTAGCGTCCGAGGAAGGCGTTGAGTACGCAGAAGACCCCAACCAACAAGTGTGCGAGAAAGGCAAGTCAACACATCCCTTTGGACATATTGATCCTACTTTGTGAAATGATGTTGTTTTCAATTATAAATTGCATGCTATACACAAATGAGTACCTATTCTTGATATATCCTGCCTTGATATTGAATACCCTTAGAAATATTCTTTGTAAACCTTCGATGTGATGCAACCGGAGGTTATCTTCGGTAAAATGCTTAGCCACGCTTATACTAGATTCTTGCATATTCATGATTTTACAAATAAGCCTCGTGCTTGGGCAACTATCTTGGGAAGATGGTTGAGACACGGCAAGTGGAGACATGAGCGCCACGTTGCCTTGATCATGTTGGAAATGGCTTTGATGAAAAATGAAATACAAACAAATGTTTTAGACTGGGCGGATGGATGGATTTGGGTGGATTCCGGAAAAGGCTAGTACCGTCCCCGTCCGTTAAGGACCGAGCCATGAGACTACAACTTAGAACGAGCCAGTACAACCGTACTTCTCGAATGGGTATAGACCTAGTTGATTAAATATCCGAGTGGAGGCGTATCCTTGCATAGTAGGTTCAGGTGTTGGCGTTGAGGTAAGGGCTTGCCGGTGGGGGTGCACCACCGGTGGGTGCCCGGACGATAGTTAAGGCCTTCCGGCAGGGGTGTACCGCTGGTTGGTACCGGCGAGATCGGGCATGCGATCAACATGAAGAAATGAAGACATGAAGAAAAGGACATGAAGATGGAAAGTTCAAGGATAGAGCAATTCTTTCTCTTACCCCGGAACGCTGAACTCCTCTCACCGCTAGGAAATGACGGCTAGAGTGCATGAGGGCTTAAGTTCATGGAGCTGGTACGCCAAAGTGAGGTTATCGAAAGGCTTTGCCGTGACCGTCCCATATAGAGGGATGTAAGCTCATTCAATGAGTAGTTGCGGAGTACGGGTAAAGTGTACATCCACCGCAGTGTGAGTTAATCAATCTATTCGAATAGCCGTGCTCGCAGTTAATGAGCGACGTGACAAGTGTTTCCCGTGGCTAGACTCATAAATTTTAAAATGATGGGTGGGATTGCATAATGACTTTATGTGCTGGGAAACCAACTTCTCTATCCGAGAGAAAGGAGAAAGACACCCCTAAAACCATGACGGATCGGAGGCGGGAAGCTATCCTTGGGATCACAATGGATGGTGGACAACCGTCGCCGACTTAATATACTATGGACCTAAAACTTGACCTGGCTAGATGTTAGGTTTGTGAAATGATTTGTGAAAATTGGCTTTGCGCAAATAAACCATAGCCATCCTTTGAATGACCCTATCATGTGCATCATTCCGTGTTGGCTTGTTGAGTACGTTGGGTACTCACCCTTGCTATACGCACAAACCTCCAGATGAAGGAAATGAGGAAGACCCGTACCCATACTACTAGGAGGAATGAAGACAATGGAGCGCAACAGTCTTAGTCCCCGCCGTTGCTCGTGGCAATCGGCATGCCGCTGCCTTTCGTCCGCTATCTCATCTAATTTCTTTTCGGTTGTATCCGGCAGTAGGTCCTATATGTACTGGATATTGCCTTCGGGCCTATTATTGTAATAATTTCGTTGTAAGACTATTCGTGCACTCTACACCTGGTAATTCAGAACTGTATTCGTGGGTACCAAACTACTCGATCCAGGGATAAGGTACTATGAACACGAATGATTCCCGTCCTCAAAAACGGGGGTCTACATTAGGATACCCGACAAAGAAGCATTTGTCAGATTTGGGTGTAAGCTTGTCGGATTGTAAATGCTTTATATAAGCTTCACTTCCCCAAATTTTAAGAAAAGACAATTTTAGGGGGCTGCCCTGTCCATATCTCATATGGCGTCTTTTCCACTGACTTAGATGGAACTGTTTTAAGAGCATATCCCCAGAAGGATAATGGAAGATAACATTGGCTCATTATGGACCGCACCATGTCCAACAAGGTGCGATTTCTCGGTTCGGACATACCGTTCCATTGAGGAGTTCCTGACGGAGTCGACTGTGGAACAATTCCACAATCTTTTAGATGATTACCAAATTCCTGGCTTAATTACTCGCCTCCACAATTTGATCGTAGAAACTTAATTGTTTTCCCCAAATGACTCTGTACTTCATTCTGGAATTCTTTGAACTTTTCGAAGGATTCGGACTTATGCCTCATTAAGTAGATTTAACCATATCTACTAAAGTCAATGGTAAAGGTAATGAAGTATTGAAAACCACCTCTAGCCGTTGAGCTCATTGGTCCACATACATAAGTATGTACGAGTGCCAACAAGTCACTTGCTCTCTCACTGTGACCCGTGCAAGGTGCCTTTGTCATCTTTCCAAGTAAACAAAACTCACATGTCTCAAATGAAGCAGACCATCTTTATGGAGCTTCTTGTTAGTGATATGCTTTAGAGGCAACATGGAGATGTTGGATATCATGGTAAATGTTTATGTATCAATGAATAAAGTATCATTCGGTTCCATGAAATAGACAACTTATATTGATCAATAAGTATGTGACTTTTTATGAGACTCTTTATGTATGAATCTATTTCTAAATGATCCCTGATCATATATCATATCTATGTAACAAATATGATTCTAAGATCAGCATGTTTATTGATTGATGATCATGTCTTATAGATCATGGTATGGAGATACCAAATCAATAAACGTGAACATGTGTTAGAGAACACATTGTTGGATAGACCCACCTTAAGACACTACAGGAATTAATGTGTCATTAGTTGGTCTCAAGTAGTTTTGGTGCAAAGTCCTTAGACCTGAGATCATCATGGATTCCAACATGTATAGTAGCCTACTTTGGGACTACCAAACGCTATTCCGTAACTGGGTAGTTATAAAAGTAGTGTTCGGGTTTGCTAGGAAACATGGAGTAAGATGTGAGTGATAAAGATGGAATTTGCCCCTCCTTTGGAGAGATATCTCTGGGACCCTCAAGGTAATGTATTATGGAAGTGCATGGCCATGCCGAGTTGATTGAGGAGTCAATCAACAGACAGATAATCCAATACGGTTCGAGATAATCCAATACAGATAGGGATCTGATTGAATAAAGAGTCCGAATGGGCCACAAGGCCCAGTCGGCCAACTCTATATAAAGAGGCGCTTGGGGTGGAAATCAGTACCAAAAATAAACAACAGATCACGAGCGCAACTTCAAGTCATCGGGTCAAGATCTTCCACAGAAACCCAAGTCGACGACTTCTGAGCGAAACCCTAGTTGTGCTCTGAGTGCTAGCACACAAGGTGTTCAGCGATTCCATCCCTGGATGTGTGGATACCGGTAGAGACATTGCTAAATTGCGGTGTTATTCAGCGGCATTGAATCTCATCGAGATCCATCTAGTTGAATCCAATTCAGCGGTTGGGTCGGGCCGTCGGGAGGTCGGAGGGCCAGGTGAACCAGTACGGTGTCGTCGGCATCGACAAACCAGCAAGGAGTCATCGACATCGGAGAATCGTAACGCCACCAGGCGGTCGGGCGGTGCGCGTGGAGATCGGCGGGGTCGAGCGAGACAAACCAGGGTCGGCGGGGTCGGGCGATTCGGAGCCAATGTTGGTGAGGTCGGCTGAAGTATTATGAGGTCCGCAAAGGCTATACTGAGGTCGGCAAGACTTGTCCGAGGTCGGCTAGCAACATATTGACCTTTTCCGCTGCACTGCACGTCAACTGGTAACATTCTATAGACCCTTACTTGCAAGCTTTCCTAGGATTATGTGGTAGAAAAATTTTGTTTTATGCTCTCGTAGCCTTCGCATTTTTCATCAGTGGTATCAGGGCTAGACTTGCGTAGTTTGGGTTTTAGATTGGATCTGGAACAAGTTTTGCACACGGGTTGATTAGATCAATCGGTTTTAGGGTTCGGTAGAGGAGAGTTGATGGAAGCTGCGTTCCTTGAGATTGTCTCGGATCGACATGATGTGAGTGTGTCAAAGCAATTTCCATAGGACTTGTTATGAGTATGAGTCGGATTCGGGATGGCGTTCCTTGAAAGTGTCTCGGATCGGTAGAATGTAATTATGCTGAAGCTATCTAGTAATCCGACCATAACTGCCGCCTTGCGCCTATGCAAACCATGTCCCTTGATAGTGTATCGGGATGACATAATGTGATTATGCCGATATGGTTTCCATAAATGATTTCATAGATTGGATCTATGATTTTTGTGTGGTGTTCCGGGTGCTGTCGTTGTGTGCATACCCCTTTTTGTCGTCTCCGTATTGTATCTCTGCGATAGGTAGAAAACGTTATACCTCTAACTTGTTTTTGCAGAGAATGTTATGAGATGGTATGGCCCTATTGTATGTATGAGATGCATGTGATGCATGTAATATTATTTCATACGTGCAATCCATGTAATATTCTTTGACGACCTGCGTGTCGATGTAATCTTTGATACAAAGCTTCTATAGTAGTTGCTTAGTTTGAAGAAATCAAGCATCCGACACTCGGGAGAACGATGATGAAGATGAAGATCCTCTACACAGAGATGAAGGTGGAGATCACCATGTGAAAGGACCATACTGTTTCATTATTAATTGTTATTCTTCTTGCTTTCATATATGTGATATGTTTGTTTTATAAGATAGTATCCCTCAGAAAATTAAGTAGTAATGATGCCCTCCAAATGTTGCACCTATCACGGTTTTGATTGTCAATTGGTAGGTCTGCCAAAGCAGAGTGCCATTTTCTATCATTACACGCTGGGGTATATGTCAGACATATACATGTAGGAGCATTTGGTTTACTTGACAAGACTATCAAAACAGTTTTGGGCCTTGAGGCATAGGTTGGGGCCGGGGCATGATGATGCCACCCAACAAACGAGAGTCACATAGGGATGTGATTAGCAAGGTGTTGCTTGCCCATGGTACTAATTATGGAGATTATGGCAATCGGACATCTACATGGCAAGCCTTCCCAACTAGTAATAGGGATAGGTTACGCCTAATGATTATGTAAACCGGCTATGACTTAGGTGTTACGTTGCCGATCAGATAAGGCAACAGCTTATAGTCATAACTTGGTAAGATTGAGGAAATCGACTTAGAGTATGATAGTGTTTTCGACTTGTAAGCCCGCCCTCCAAGACTATATAAGGAGGGCAGGGGCGTCCCTTGAGGGATATCAGATTCATGAGCCAGAGATTTGATAGGCGATACATAAGATCTTGAGATCAATAAACACTCGGCGAATCGAATCCCCGAAATAGGAGTAGGGTATTACCTCACGAGAGGGCCTGAACCTGTCTAAACCTTGTTTTCCACTTAACCCATCGAACTTGGCGATATTGACTGCACACCCCAAATTTCTATTGCCGAAACCAAGTTTGATAGTTGGCGCGCCAGGTAGGGGGCCCGCGTATCAAGACTTCTTCTTCAATCTTGCCGGTAAGCGTGATGGGATCTTCATCAGGCATCGACGACTTCGCCGCCAAAAAATTTGACAAGCTCTCTTTCCCTGACTTGGACTCGGACCAGTCGGGAAGGGGAACCCGCTCGACGCCGTTCGGGCTACCAAACAACGCTGAGATCTACGACAAATTTCTAACTTCCGAGATGGAATCCATCCACTTGGAAGAAGGAATCCACTCGGCTCCATTCGGATTACCAAACACCGCTGAGATCTACAGCCACCTTCTGTCCTCCACGTCGGAATCCATCCACTTGGGAGGAGAAACCCTCTCGGCGCCATTTGGGTTACCGAACGCCACTGAGATCTATTGCAATCTCCTTTCTTCCGAGTTGAATTCGTCTCACTCGAGAGATCCATCATCATCAAGCAGCGACCCAGACTGGAACGATCCAGACACAAGTGATCCAGGCTCAAGGGAAGTCGCCGTTATCCTCCAACCGTTAGGGTCATGCTCATCCACGGAGCTTGATGAGTACCTCAGCTCTTCAGACTTCAACGACCTCTACGGCATATCCACAGATGAGGCCAACGACTCCGATTTTGACAAGGATTACGATCCAAGGTGCTTCAACGTTCTCATGGCTGAGGTGGCCAAGACCGACTCAGCTATGGCCCGCAGGATCGCAGAAGAAGAGCAAGCAAGGCTTGAGCAGGAGCGCAAGCTGGCGGAGGAGGAGAATAGGCGCAACGAGGAAGCCGACAGAAGAAAGCGAGACCTGAGGGCGACTGGGCGATCTGCTCGAGAGGCCATACTTCAGACACGAGTTGACAACACCAACATCTTCCAGATGCCTCAGCAGAACGCCGTTTCCGCCGTCACCCTCCTCGACACTGTTATCGAAGCGGCACCTGCTACGGTAACACCAATCCTGGACAAGATCAAGACCATCGTCGTGGCTACAGCCAATTGCTCTCCCTCCACCTTAGCACGAAGGCCGACTGAGTTCATCGCGGAAACGCCCGAAGGAAGCCGACTTCCGCCGCTGCGGTCGAAGGATTGCAGGAGGCCCAAACAAGCTCGGACGACCACTAGGTCAAGAGACCCCCCCCATGAGACCACATGGAGGCATCATGAGCAATCGGCCGACTCCCGCGAACAACGACATGGACGACCACCCGTCCATGACCGGATCCGCCGCAGCTACAACTCTGACTACCGTAGCAGCCTCCAAAGAACCCCGCCGAGTGATCTACGGGAAGTCCTTGACCGGCGCTATCAAGAATGCGAGCAGTGCTCCTACGAAGACCGAAGGAGATCGCCGACTGCAACGACGGTGGAGTGCCTGTGTTCACTCGGGACCTGTGCCGAGTGGTTTGGCCGGGTGGTTTCAAGCCCACAGGAATCGAGAAGTACGACGGAAAGACCGACCCCGAGTCGTGGCTGACCGTGTACACCCTCGCCATCCGCGCAGCAGGAGGAGACAACAAGGCCATGGCCAATTACTTACCTGTCGCCTTGCCAACTCAGCCAGGAACTGGCTCACGAGTTTGCCGAGAGGCTCAATTAGCTCGTTCGGGGCCACTTCATCGCCAATTTCCAGGGCACTTTTGAAAGACGTAGGACCCACTTTGATCTCTACAACGTCATCCAGAAGCCAGACGAGCCGCTGAAGGACTACATCCGGCGCTTCTCGGAAAAGCGCAACAAGATCCCCAAAATCACCAACGACATCATAATCGCTACCTTCCAGAAGGGAGTCCGTGATGAGTTGATGATCGGAATGTTTGGGCGTAAGCCACCGAAGACGGTAAAGCAAATGTTCGAGACAGCGAACTCCAATGCCAAATCCAATGACGCAATCAAGGCAGTGCGGCAAGATCGGCCTAACAAAAGGGATGACAAGCAGTCGAGAGGAAACCGGCATCCTAAGAATGATAACGAACAACAACCATGGCCAGAAAGATCACAAACGCCGGCCCAAGGACCTGGTTGCCACGATGTCCAACTCTCAACGCCGTCCCCGGGTCGCGGCCTATGACACGATCTTGAACGCTCAGTGCACGCATCATCCAAATCACAAGCATGCGGCCAAGGATTGCTTCATCTACAAGCAGTTTGCCGAACAATACGTGGCACAAGTAAACAAGAAGCCGACTGACGAAGCCGGCCCATCGGGAACCAAGAAGAACAACCCGACCGTGGGCGAGCTGAATCACATCTTTGGGGGGCCGCAGCCTTACGAGTGCAAAAGAAAGCAAAAGCTGACCGACCGTGAGGTCAACGTGGCACAACCCGAAGTCCCACAATACCTACGATGGTTAGAGGTGGCCATCACGTTTTACCGCTCGGATCATCCTGACCGAGTGGTTCACCCGGGGCGGTATCCCCTGGTACTAGATCCGGTGGTTTGAAACATAAAGCTTAAGCGCGTCCTCGTTGATGGGGGCAGCGCCCTCCATATTCTGTTCGCCAAGACCCTGGACGAGATGCAAATTCCAAGATCCAAGTTGAAGGCAAGCCCAGCCTCCATCCATGGAGTTATCCCGGGGCTGTCATTTACGCCACTCGGGCACATCGCCCTTCCAGTCACCTTCGGAGTTCGAGAGAACTTCCGGACAGAGAACATCACCTTCGAGGTGGCCGATTTCAAAACAGCCTACCACGCAATCATTGGAAGGCCTGCACTCGCCAAGTTCATGGCGATACCACACTACACCTACCTCTGCATGAAGATGCCCGGCCCCAATGACGTCATCACCCTGCGCAGCGACATCAAACAAGCCTTCACCTGCGACAAGGAAAGTTGTGATATGGCCCAATCTCGTGAGAGATCACGTGGTCAGAAAGAAATCCAACTGGCTGCATCAACATCTAACGAGGGCGAAATCCGTGTGAAGAAGGTAGCCAAGTCGGGACAAGGCGACGCCAAAACAAAGAAGATCCCCCTTGATCCGTCTGATCCTTCCAAAACCGCTGTAATTGGCACTGAGCTAGATCCTAATCAGGAAAGCGCGCTCGTCACCTTCCTCCAAA
Source organism: Oryza australiensis (assembly GCA_019925245.2). NCBI lineage: Eukaryota > Viridiplantae > Streptophyta > Magnoliopsida > Poales > Poaceae > Oryza > Oryza australiensis. The sequence goes on from JAIFGZ020000367.1 coordinate 79,653, forward strand.
ATAATAAAGATGTTTTTGCTTGGAAACCATCTGATATGCCTGGCATTCCTAGGAAGGTGATCGAGCACTCTTGACATGTCAAAGATGATGCGAAACCTATTAAACAGCGATTATGCCGTTTTGCTCAGGATCGAAAAGATGCCATCAAGGAAGAACTCACAAAACTCTTAGCCGCTGGTTTCATCAAAGAAGACCTCCATCCCGACTGGCTGGCTAACCCGGTCCTGGTTCGGAAGAAGACAGGGCAATGGCGCATGTGCGTTGACTATACCGACCTCAACAAAGCCTGCCCTAAAGATCCATTTGGGTTACCTCGCATCGATCACGTCATAGATTCAACAGCCGGCTGCCAGCTCTTGAGTTTCCTGGACTGTTACTTGGGCTACCATCAAATCAGCTTGAAGGAATCCGATTTCCTGAAAACATCATTCATCATGTCGTTTGGAGCTTACTGCTACATCACGATGCCCTTCAGTCTGAAGAATGCCGGAGCCACGTACCAGCGCATGATCCAGAGATGCTTTCAGACACAGATCGGGAAAAACGTGGAAGCTTACGTCGACGATGTCATCATCAAGACCAAGCGAAGGAAGACCAGATTGCCGACTTAGAAGAAACCTTCGCAAACATCTAGGCCTTCGAATGAAGTTGAACCCCGAGAAATGCACATTCGGCGTGCCATCGTGCAAACCGCTCGACTTCATGGTGTCCCTCCGCGGCATCGAAGTTAACCCGAGAAAATCAACGCTATTTTGAATATGAAGCCCCCGAGTAACTAGAAAGATGTCCAGAGGCTCACTGGCTGCATGGCGGTGCTAAGCTGATTCATCTCCTGACTCGACGAGCGAGGCATGCCTTTTTTCAGGTTACTGAAGAAAACCGATGACTTCCAATGGACCACGGAAGCCCACAGAGCCTTTGAAGATTTCAAAGAATTTCTCACGACGCCGCCCGTCCTAGCCTCACCTCAGCCTCAGGAACCCCTGTTGTTATACGTCTCGGTGACTCACCAGGTGGTCAGCACAGTTCTCGTCGTCGAGCGTGAGGAAGAAGGATGAGTCCAGAAGATTCAAAGGCCAATCTACTTTGTTAGCGAAGTGCTGGCAGGAGCCAAAATTCGCTACCCCCAGATACAAAAATTGTTATATGGTGTCCTGATAACCACAAGGAAATTGGCGCACTATTTTCAGGGTCACTCGGTCACTGTCGTCACTTCCTTTCCACTCGGCGATGTCATCCATAACCGGGAGGCGACTGGGCGCATCGCAAAGTTGGCTCTGGAACTGATGCCGCTAGACTTAACTTTCAAGGCGGGGACGTCTATAAAGTCACAAGCCCTGGCAGATTTCCTAGCCGAGTGGACCAAACAACAAGAAGACGTACCTAGGGAAGACCTACAATACTAGACCATGCACTTTGATGGATCCAAGAGGATCACTGGCTTGGGAGCGGGAGTCGTGCTGATCTCCCCGACTGGAGAAAGGCTGTGATATGTTCTTCACATTCATTTCCCCGCCTCACACAACGTCGCCGAGTACGAAACCCTGTTGCATGGCCTACGACTTGCTGTTTCACTCGGCATACGACAGTTGGCTGTGAAAGGAGATTCCCAGCTGGTCGTCAACCAAGTGACGAAAGACTTGTCCTGCCTAAACGACACCATGGAAGCCTATCGGCAAGAAGTTCATAATCTTGAAGACAGGTTTGATGGACTGGAGCTATCCCATGTCTTGAGATATAATAATGAGGCAGCTGACGAGTTGGCGCAGTTCGGGTCCAAGTGAGAAGCCGCCCCAACAGACGTTTTCGTAGAGCATCTCTACGAGCCAAATGTTGTAGCAAAACCAACTCCCAACGAGGAAGCTGCGAACCAAGTCGCCATGCTCGACGACGACTTGAGGACACTGCTCATCAAATTTTTAACTCAGCAAGAGCTGCCGGAAGACCGGGATGAGGCGGAACGAGTCCGGTGTCGCTGTCAGGGCTACGTCATGGTTGACTCTAAATTATACAAAAGAAGCCCTTCTGGAGTCCTAATGAGATGTATCACGCCAAAGGAAGGACGGCATCTACTCCATGACATCCACTCGGGTGTATGTGGAAGTCACGCGGTGGCACGCACCTTGGTGGGCAAAGCTTATAGACAAGGCTTCTTCTCGCTCACAACGGTCTTCGACGCCGACAAAGTAGTTCGCACATGTGATGGCTGCCAGTTCTTCGCTCGGCAAAGCCATGTTCCAGCCCAAGAGCTATAAATGATTCCATTATCTTGGCCGTTTGCGGTATGGGGCTTGGATATGGTCGGCCCTTTCAAGAAGGCTCCAGGTGGATTCACACATCTGTTCATCGCAATCGACAAGTTTTCCAAGTGGATGAGGCTAAGCCTGTTGCTACGATCATCGCTGACAAGGCACGAGACTTCATCCTCAACATCGTGCAACGATTTGGCGTCCCAAACAGAATTATAACCGACAATGGGACTCAATTCACTGGAGGCGTTTTCAAGGAATTCTGTGAAGATTTCGGCATCAAAATCTGCTACGCATCGGTCGCACACCCTAAAAGCAACGGACAAGTTGAACACGTCAATGGCATGGTTCTTCAAGGCATCAAGGCCCAAGTGTTCGACAGGCTAAATCCTTATGCCGACAAATGGGTTCAAGAGCTACCCTCGGTTCTATGGTCTCTACGGACAACGCCCAGTCGGGCCACTGACCAAACTCCTTTCTTCCTGGTTTACGGGGCAGAAGCCATGTTGCCGAATAAAATAGAGTACGAATCTCTTCGAGTCCACAGTTTCAACGACGAAAGCTACGATCAAGACTGAGTGGACGACCTGACCCGACTAGAAGAGGCCCGAGAGGCAGCCCTGATCCAGTCGACGAGATATCTTCAAGGACTTGGACGATACCATAGTCGCAATGTTCGGGCATGAGCTTTCATTGTCGGTGATTTGGTTCTACGCAAGATCCAAACCACCAAAGACCATCACAAATTATCTTCACTATGGGAAGGACCATATATAATCGCTGAGGTGACTCGGCCAGGAGCATATCGACTAAAGCGTGAAGATGGATCCATGGTGGAGAACTCCTAGAATATCGAACATCTTCGACGATACTATGCTTAAATCACTTTAAGTTTTATGCTATTCTCGACTGCCAACCTCAAGCAAGATGACTTCTTGACTCGGCAGTCGGGGGCTATACATGTGCCAATAAAGCATGGTTTTCTTCGACAAATTGTCAATATTTGGTTTATCATTGTTCAGTGTGTTGATTCGAGTTCAATTGATAAGGACTGAGAATTTTTTGATGACCTAATCAGGCTTAGGCTTGGTGACAGTCGGACAAAAATTACTTAAGAAATTTGACATAAAGACTCGGATCAAGGCATTAACATAAATAAGCTAAATATTTACAAGTTCACACCAGAAGTTACATACAAAGTCTGCAAAATAATCAGGATCGAAAGTTGTTAACCACATCAGCAGCCACCTTTTTGGCCGACTCCTGTGCTTCACTAATCAACTCTAAGGCCCGCTCATCCGAAGTGTCGTCAGCGAAGCCTTCCCCGAATGAGTCAACATCTCTCCGAGGATAGAGTGACTTGGCTTGCGCAAGGGCAAAGCCTGCTCCCATGATGGCCGCTTCTGAGATGTTAGCTATGTACTGATCTGGGGCCCTCCTGAGCTTGTCGAAGACCTCGACGGCATTCAATGAACTGGTCCCGAGCCCATGATGGAACAACGACAAAAGAATCGGTGTGGCCGCATTAGCAACATTGTCTCTTACGTCTTCGGCCCTTCGAACCCTCTCGACGAAGACATCAAATTGCGCTCGGGTTTTGACTTTATAAGCTGCAAGAGACATATGATTACACATACACTTGAAGATGAAGCAAAATGAGGAATGCTATCTTAAAAGAATTTACCTTCGAACTCAGATTCCAGCTCGACTTTGTTGGCATTAGCTTCCTCCTGCTGGGTCTGGAGTATATGGACTTCTGACGAGTTTTCTGCAACAAGAAAATTTGCTGACGTCAAGATCAAGACAGACTATAAATAGAGGCATAAAGAGACCGTGAGGATTAAACTTACTCCCGACTGAACCCTGGAGGTCAAGGTTTTCTTCCCGGAGCGCGGCAATCTCTCTCCGCAGGGCAGCCTCTCTTGATGCAGCCTCTTCTTGAGTGGCCTTAAGCTCCTGCTGGATGTTCTCCAGGGAGTTCAAGTGGGGGACCGGCTTCTCGAGTGCATCAGACTTGGCCATCAATCGGCAATATACTCTCTGCACACGAGTTCAGGGTTAGTCGACTAAAAGAAACCATAAGGCTATAACAGGGAAGAGCGATGCTTACATTTAGCAACCGGGTAGCTTCATTCAGGCTGTCAACAAGCATGTCTCTTTCTTCGTTCTCTTTCTGCTTGTTCAAAATAATGCCTTGCTTTAAGCCCTGGAGTCGCGCCACTCTATCTTGATCGGAGGGACCCAAGTCTATGAAGATTGCAGCCTTGGGATCTCCTCCACTTTGGCTAATCGATTTAAAGAAGACAAATGAAGACAAAGAAAAAGACAGATTAAAGACTAAAGCCAGAAGACCGCTTTAGAGCTTACCAATATCAGTGGTCGAACCCTTGACTGGTACTTTTCGGCTGCCTTTTTCTTCTTGGTTCGCACCCGACTGGCTCTCAGTCGGAGCGCCTTGAGCGGCAGTCGGGATCTCTTCTTCCACCGACTGGTTTCCAGCAGAGGTTCCTGGCTGGCAGTCGGGGGCCCCTCCCTCAGGATATCTTTACTGGGAGGTGGGGGCTTCTCACTCGGAGCGCTCTCACTCGGGAGAGGGCCTCGAGTTTCTTGTTCTGTAGGCTCTGTCGCTTCAGCCGCTGCAGATGGCTTTGGGCCCTCACTCTGCCCAGTGGAGTCTATGTTCTGAGGCCTCCTGCAAAGAAAAAGATGGGAACAATCGGGACAAAGGCAGAAAGGTTTTCAACAAAGACATGATTTCAATTATGAGATATACCTGGTTGATCAGCGAATCTTAGGAGCGGATTTGGGAGATGGCCTCGGAGGGGTTCCTTCGGCTTGAGGAGCTGGAACGTCATCATTCGAATCATCGATCACCAGCCTCCTTTGCTCGCCCGCTTGCCGACTCATCATCGGCGGCACTCTTTTGCCGACCGGATCACTCCGATCTTGACGCCACTGGGCCGCTTTTCGTGTGACGAGCTGCGCGCGTCATGATGCACCTTGTACGGCTTAGAGATGATGGAAGCATGTTCCTACAAGCGAGATTTGTTATACACAAAGAGATGCAATATCAAGATTGAAAGACATTAAAAAAGCTAAGTCGGCTTACTGGAGGAGGAGGACGGTACAAGCTGAATGGGAGAACAGGCAACATGAGGTTGCGCTTGACCGTGATCCCAGAAGAAAAGATCTTGTACATGCGAGTCTTCAGGGTCTCGTCGCTCAAGGAGTCACGGTCCTCCCGATTGGGATCCCTTTCGCCCTCATACTCGAGTGCAGGCTTGGATCTTTCCTTGATAGGCGCCAGTCGGTTCTTGATGATGTGCCGAGTGATCTGTTCTCCCCGAAGGCCCTTTTTCTTCATATCCAGGATATTGGCCAAAAGCTTGTTGGCTTCATCCCAGTCTTGGGCCACCGGCACAGTGCTCCAGTTAGGCCTTGGAACAGGTGGAAGGCCGACAAAGTTGGGCAGACTGGGTTCAAGATTGGAGATGTAGAACCAGTTCGCATGCCAGCCTTTGTTAGAAGATTTCAAAGGGAGAGAGAAATAATCTTTGCGGAGAGTCCCGTGGAGATGAAAGCCGGCCCCACCGATGACACGGGGCTCATCCTTGTTTGGATGTGGCTTGAGATAAAACATGCGGGGAAGAGTTGGAAGTGGGGAAGGATGCCAAGAAAAGCTTTGCGGACATGGATGAAGAGTGCAATGTGAACCATGGAGTTGGGATTCAAGTGATAGAGTTGAAGACCATAATACTCGAGAAGGCCCCGAAAGAAATCAGAGGTAGGAAGGCCAAAGCCACAGTAGAAAAAGGAAGTGAAAACAATGATCTCACCGGTGTTTGGAGTGGGGAACTCCTCACCGGCCGCCGAACGCCAGCCAATGATTTCCTTAGGAGGAAGAACTCCGTTCTTCACCATCTCTCGAAGAGTTGATTCCTTGACATCTGAAGTCGCCCATTGCTCGAAGGGGATCTCTTTCTCTCCCGCCATGGATGCGATTGGGGGAGGCAGATCTGGCATGGGAAATGGGGCTTCGACAAGGGGATCTTGGAGGCTGGGTGCGGAAGATGGCTTGTGGTGAAATGAGAGCTCCCAGATCGACGGATTTGGGCGCACGCGAGCTTAGGGTTTTCCGCGGAGAGCTGGTGAATAGTGTTGCAAAAGAGGAAATTTTTGGGGAAGACGAAGTGGCGGGGATGACCTCGAGGCTTCGTATAAAGACTTGAGGGTTTTTTGCTAAGTCATCTCGCGATTGGGCCGAGCCCATGAGAAACTTGTGGCCCGGCTAAGGTGTGGCCTGACGCGTCTCCTTAGGGACTTAAGTGGATGGATTTAAGCAGATTTGCCCTGGCAATATGCATGTGTCGCAGAGCCCAATACCTTTAAAATCCTTTCATACCGCGGTTTGCGCAACTTCATGAGAAGTTGGCACGATGCAATTTGAAAGGTGGCAAACAGTTAAGCTTTTCATGGTTGTCCTGATGACAGGAGCTATTTTGTTTTTAAGCATTTGATTAAATGATTATATCAATGCTATTTTTTCACCTTGGTGAAGATCTTTTTAGATTAAGACCAATATTATGGCAGGAGCTATTTAATATTTTTGTCATATTTTTCAGATGACTGAAAAATATGTTTACCCATAAGGGGCGATTAAATTATTTGTTCTGGGATGACTCGGGGAAGTTAACTCGGATAAGCGTGAGCTTACCGCGTGAATTGATTTCTTACCCATGAGGGCTAATTAAATTATTTGTTCCGAGATGACTCGGGCAAATTTTTTTGGATAGGCATGAGCTTGCCGAGTGATGTGTTATATAATTTTTATGATTGCTTTAGCTTCAGCTAAGCATTTATATGAGTATGAGTTTTTATAGTTCCTGACTATATGCTTAGTCTGTTTTTGACTAACCACATAGTCGGGGGCTACACCTAATTAGGTGCATCAGGAGATGCACCTAGATATTTATTTTTGAGAATTTTTTGAGATGTTTTTCAGCCCTTCACAGTCTTTGGAACCACTCGGGAGAATCAGGCAGAGATGACGGAACCACTCGGCAGCGGAAGCACTCGGCTAGGGGGTTATTCGGCTGTGTGTTGCGTTGGTTCGAGGCAAAGTTATCTCATCGACTACGAAGGCCTCGGGGGCTACTATGGAGTTATGGCAATCGGACATCTACATGGCAAGCCTTCCCGACTAGTAATAGGGATAGGTTACGCCTAGTGATTATGTAAACCAGCTATGACTTAGGTGTTACGTTGCCGATCAGATAAGGCAACATCTTATAGTCATAACTTGGTAAGATTGAGGAAATCGACTTAGAGTATGATAGGGTTTCCGACTTGTAAGCCCGCCCTCCAAGACTATATAAGGAGGGCAGGGGCGTCCCTTGTGGGATATCAGATTCATGAGCCAGAGATTTGATAGGCGATACACAAGATCTTGAGATCAATAAACACTCGGCGGATCGAATCCCCGAAATAGGAGTAGGGTATTACCTCATGAGAGGGCCTGAACCTGTCTAAACCTTGTTTTTCACTTAACCCATCGAGCTTGGTGATCTTGACTGCACCCCCAAATTTCTATTGCCGAAACCAAGTTTTGATAGTAATCTTCTAGCAGTGATGCCAAAGCTCACTAGAAATTAATTAACATGTGGATCTTGACCCAATATGTGACCTAGAGGAAAGGTTAAGAAACGCATAAACATTATGCTAAACTTTGCATGTATTTTCTGTTGTAGATTATGGCAGTAAATACTGCATCCAGTTCTTTTAATTTGTGATCTATACTTGAGAAAGAGAAGTAGAATGGAACAAACTTTATGGATTTGTATCGAAACTTGAGAATTGTTCTCAAGAAAGAGCGGAAGGAGTACGTTATTGAAGTTCCTAATCATGATGATTTGCCTGATAATGCTAATGTGGGTGCACGGAGGCTTATGAGAAGCACACTAATGATTCCCTAGATATAAGCTATCTATGCCTCTGAGCTTCAGAAGCAATACGAGAGCAGTGATGCTCACAGTATTATTGAGGGTCTACGTGGCATGTTTGAGATCCAAGCTAGGGCTGAGAGTTTCAATACTTCAAAGTCCTTGTTTGCGTGCAGGCTTGTAGAGTGGTATCCCATAAGTCTGCATGTGATAAACATGATTGGCTTTATTGAGAGTCTTGAAAAACTATGTTTTCCTCTTAGTCAAGAGTTGGCTACAGACGTGATTCTCCAGTCGCTCCCTCCGAGCTTTGAGCCATTCATACTAAATTATCACATGAACATCATGGATAAAACCTTGGCAAAATGCATGGGATGCTAAAGACTGCTGAGGAGAGTATCCAGAAAAACGGTCATCATGTGATGATGATGATGCAGAAAGCTAAGCGCAAACCTCCTGTCAAGAAACTTTGCACAAAACGGAAGTTAACTACTGATGAGATCGCGAGTGCCTCCAAAGCAAAGAAAGCCAAGAAGGGGTTGGCGACATCAGATGCCGTTTGCTTCTATTGCAAGGAGACAGGTCACCGGAAAAGGAACTGCAAGAAGCACATGGACGATTTCAAAAAGAAGCAAAGTGCGACTTCTGCTTTAGCTATTAATGTTATAAAAATCAATCTTGCTACTTCACCTACTGACTCTTGGATATTTTATACCGGATAAGTAGCTCATATTTGCAAGTCATTGCAGGGAATGAGAAGAAGTAGAAGCTTAAGAAGGGTCGAGGTGAACCTACGCATCGGCAATGGAGCAAGGGTTGCTACAGTTGCTGTCGGCACTATGCCACTTCATTTACCTTCAGGATTAGTTTTGGAATTAAATAATTGTTACTGTGTTCCAACTCAATGTCAAAAAGTAATTTCCGCTTCATGTTTGCAAGCGGAAGGATATGATTTTAGATTAGTTGACAATGGTTCTTCAATTTATCTTAGAGATATATTGTATTTTCATACTTCATTGGTGAATGGATTATACATTTTGGATCTTGAAGCGTCTCCTATCTATAACATCAATAGAGAGAGGCAATTCCCAAATGATATAAACCCAAAATTTATTTGGTATTGTCGCCGAGGTCATATAAATGAGAAACGCATGGAGAAGCTCCATAATTATGATCTACTTCACTCTTTTGATTTTGAATCATTTCAGACATGTGAATCTTGTTTACTTGGAAAGATGACAAAGACACCTTTCACGGGTCACAGCGAGAGAGCAAGTGACTTGTTGGCACTCATACATACTGATGTATGTGGACCATGTTAGTGATATGCCCTAGAGTTAACATGGAGATGTTGGATATCATGGTCAATGTTTATGTATAAATGAATGAACATCTTGTATTGATCAATAAGTATGTGACTTATTTATGAGACTCTTTATGTATGAATCTTTTTCTAAATGATCCCTGATCACATGTCATATTGTTGGAACAAATATGGTTCTAAGATCAACATGTTATTGATTGATGATCATGTCTCATAGATCATGGTATGGAGATACCAAATCAATATACGTGGACATGTGTTAGAGAACACATTGTTGGATAGACCCACCCATAAGACACTACAGGAATTAATGTGCCATTAGTTGGTCTCAGGTAGTGTTGGTGCAAAGTCCTTAGACCTGAGATCATCATGGATTCCAACATGTGTAGTGGCCTACTTTGGGACTACCAAACACTATTTTGTAACTGGATAGTTATAAAAGTAGTCTTCGGGTTTGCTATGAAACATGGAGTGGGATGTGAGTGATCAAGATGGAATTTGCCCCTCCTTGGAGAGATTTCTCTGGGCCCGTCGAGGCAATGGATTATGGAAGTGCATGGCCATGCCGAGTTGATTGAGGAGCCAATCAACAGACAGATAATCCAATACGGTTCGAGTAAATGGTTAAGCTATTGAAGGGTTGGCACACACATCTTGCCTATAGCTTAATTTGTATCGTGAGGCAAAGGGATTTGTGTACACATTACAGGTTCTGAGCCGATATTATATTCTTGTATACTATGGTGTCAATATGTGCTGCTAGGCGCCGCTGTTGACAGGTCGGCTGAGTTGGAGTCGAGTCGAAACTGAGTATACCTGAACCTACAGGTTCACACTCTTAAGGGGATAGAACAGACATTCAAGTTGGACTCGAATATGACTCAATTCGTATAAGATTCGATTTAATATAGAGTCCTATGGGCTTATGAAGTTTGACCGACAAACTCTATGAGATCGGATAGGGATCGGATAGAGTCCCGATGGGTCTATAGGCCCAGCCGACAACTCTATATAAAGGGGTGAGGGGTGGAGAGCTGCGCATCGGATTGCACTTGAACCGAATCAATCTAATCACGCGGCTTTAGAAGTCGGCAAGTTTGAGATCTCCACGGAAATGCTCCCCACTCCTAAGCCAAACCCTAGTCTTGCATCTTGTGCTAGCACACGGGTGTCAGGCGTTCTGTCTCTGGACGTGTGGTTACCGGTGAAGGAGCTGCTATATTGTGGTGCTGTTCGACGGCTGCGAATCGGCTGTGGCGCTTCAAAGCGAGACAGCTGTGGCGGATCGGCAGCGCGAGCGCAGTTCAGCAAATCGGCAAATCGGCTGAGGTTGGATCGGCTCCGGCATCAGCGAATCGGCTACCTCGGATCGATCGTGTGGGGAATCTGTTCTTAGGAATCAGCTATGATCAGCTGGCACTGTTCCGGATCAGATAGCTCCTGATTGGCTATATCCGCTGCACTCTACTTCAATCGGTAACGATCTAAAGGCCCTTACTTGCAAGTGTTCCTGGTTTGTGCGGTAAAATTTTTTTGTTATTAGCTATAGTAGCTTCCGTGTAACCCTTCAGACCAATGAGCTCAATTGTCAGTGGTGGTTTTCAGTACTTAATTAAAAAACCATCAGGTTTTGACACCATTAGGAGGATCAACCAAGTTCCAAACTTGATTATCAACCGCGCAATCCAGGAAAGCTTGCAAGTAAGGGTCTATAGAACGTTACCAATTGACGCGTAGTGCAGCGGAAACAGCCAATATGTTGCTAGCCGACCTCGAACAAGGCTTCCCAACCTCGGCCGACCTAGGAACAACCTTTGCTGACGTCAGAATACTTCAGCCGACCTCGCCAACTTTGGGTCCGAATCGCCCGACCCCGCCAACCTCGGTTCGTCTCTCCCGATCCCGATGGCAGTTCCAGTTCATCTTGCCCGACACTGCCAAACTCCACACGCGTGGCTCGGCTGACAGATGGCACTAGGATTCGCCAATGCCGCCGACTCCTTGCTAGTTTGTTGATGCCGATAATGCCATGCCGATTCGCTCGGCCCTTCGACCTACCGACTGCCCAGTTGGATTCGGCTAGTTGGATCTCAATGAGATTCAATGCCGCCGAATAACACCGCAACGTAGCGATGTCTCTACGAGTATCCACACATCCAGGGATGGAATCGCCGAACACCTTGTGTGCTAGCACTCGACGCCCGGCTAGGGTTTCGCTCAGAGGTCAATGACTTGGGTTTTCGTGGAGAATCTCGACCCGACAACTTGAGGTTGCGCTGGTCTTCTGTTGTGTCTACTCGTATCAATCTCCACCCCAAGTGCCTCTTTATATAGAGTTGGCTGACTGGACCTTGTTGCCCATCGGGACTCTATATTCAATTGGATCTCTATCCGAACTGAGTAGTATCTGAGTCAAACTCAAATACACGTCCCATCCATGAAGTGTGCGACCCTATAGGTTCAGGTATACTTGGTTCCGACCCGAGTACAACCCAGCCGACCCGTCAACTCTGGCACTTAGCAGAACGTATAGACATCAAAGTATACAAGAAGATCATATTGGCTAAACCTGTAATGTGTGCACAAATCCCTTTGCCTCACGATATCAAAGCTATAGGCAAGACTCGTGCCATCCTATCAATAGCTTAATCATTCACTCGATCTCATATTGGATTATCTTCCTGTTGATTGACTGCTCAATCAACTCGGCATGGCCATGCACTTCCATAATCCATTACTTCGAGGGGCCCAGAGATATCTCTCCCAAAGGAGGGGCAAATTCCATCTTGATCATTCACATCCCACTATATGTTTCACAGAAAACCCGAAAACTACTTTTATAACTACCTAGTTACTGGATAGCGTTTAGTAGTCCCTATGTAAGCTGTTACACATGTTGGAATCCATGGTGATCTCAGGTCAAAGGACATTGCACCAACACTACTTGAGACCAACTAATGGCACGTTAATTTCTTGTAGTGTCTCATAATGGGTTTATCCAATAAGGTGTTCTCTAACACATGTTCATGCTTATTGATTTGGTATCTCCATACCATTATCTATGAGACATGATCATCAATCAATAAACATGCTGATCTTAGAATCGTATTTGTTCCGTAAATATGATATACGATTAGGGATCATTTAGAAATAGATTCATACATAAAGAGTCTGATAAATAAGTCACATACTTATTGATCAATATGAGTTGACTATTTCATGGAACTAAATAACACTTTATTCACTAGTACATAAACATTGACTGTGATATCCAACATCTCCATGTTGCCTCTAAGGCATATCACTAACAGACCCACCTTGAGACACTACACGGAATTAATGTGCCATTAGTTGATCTGAAGTAGTGTTGGTGTAAAGTCCATAGACCTGATATCATCATGCATTCCAACATGTGTAGTAATTTACTTAGGGACTACCAAACGCTATTTCATAACTCGGTAGTCATAAAAGTAGTCTTTGGGTTTGCTATGAAACATGTAGTGGGATGTGAATGATCCAGATGGAAATTGCCCCTCCTATGGGAGAGACATATCTGGGTCCCTCAAAGTAATGGATTATGGAAGTTCATGGCCATGTTGGGTTGATTGAGGAGTAAATCAACAGATAAATAATCCAACACGAGATCGAGAGAATGATTAAGTTATTGATTGGATGATATCGTGAGGTGTAACATCTCAAAAATTCATCCTTTTAAAAATACTCAAACTAACGTAGATAATTTTTGCAAACAAGTCTATTACGTATTCTATTTTAAAATATTCAAAATCTCCAAAAAAATTATTTGCATTCTTTATTTATTCTTTCCATTTTAATTGTACAACCCCAAATTTATAAATTTGTGCCCTTGTTTTTGAAAAGTTTTAATTCAAATAAATTTCCAAAAAAAAATAAAAATTAAATTTAAATTAGTTTCAAACTCTAAATTAGATTATTTCTAAACTTTCTCCAATTTTGATTTAAAAATCAAACATTAATTAAACTCTTAATTTCAATTTTTGAAAAACCCCATTTGACTTTTAAATTGAGAAAAAATCTCAAAAACTAAAATTAATTGATTTTAAAATCTAGAGTTGTTAACGACTAAATTTGTTAACCAAATCCCTAAATCCTTGCCGAGATAGAGACGGAATCGGATTGGAAGAACAGAGGTCGAGTCGTGCGGTGCGATAGGCTACGGAGTCAATCGGCCGAGGTTGGATCGGACAAGGATAGCCGATTGCCGATGCTAAGTCGAGGAGGAGATAAAACCATTCTCGATGAAAGTTGTTGAAGATAAATAGAAGATTCGGTTCCCAAATTGCGCGTTAAAAGATATTGCCATCTACGGATAGAGTCCTGTAACGATAATTGTATCCATAAATTAAGAATTTGTTTAGACTGTTTATTGTAATGCGGCATGGGTCCTTATCCCGGGATATTGTTGTATTTTAAATAGTAGTTTAGATAGAGTCCAGGGTCTGTATAGATAATGTTATTCTTCGGTATAAATAGGACCCGAGATCCCTGTAATTACACACACAATCAATACAACCTTCGGCGCATCGCCTCCTTTTTCTTCAGACGAACAACTGATCCCGCTTCGGGCTACATCATTTTGATCCCAAAGTTAAGGTAAATGTTTGTCATTAGTGGTGTATCTCGTCGAATTTAGTGCTTCCATCGCTATGATACTCTAAATTCAATGATTTATGTTGCGCTAGTTATCATATATCACATATAATCTAGAACAACGTTTAGATCTATCACATCGACTCATTTCTGTCAAAAATCAGCAGCCGATAGAGCTAGATCTAAAGGTTGGCCAAGGTTATATGCGATATCCACCGTCTCGAGGTATTTACATCAGCTACAGTAGATCAGATTGTTCTTTTTATACTTAATGCTGCATCAATATTGATCTATTAAGTCGTTTTTAGAGCTTTTATGATCTATGTATATGTTTAGAGACAGTGATGGGGTTTCAGCCGGTCTTATCAGTTTTAATATTCTTTTAGTATGTTTGCTATAAGATTTATTAAAATCGCCTCTTATATTAAGCTCTTGCTCTAGTTAAATGCCCTAAGCCAGAATCAGTTTGTCAGCTACAGCTGACAACCGACTGATCTAGGCTTAGCGCATTTAGTTCAGATCAATATCTTTTCATAAGATAAATCGGAGTATTAGCCGATTCACAGTTGGACTTACGACATCGGCTAGATTGTTAAAGCATATATTTATTATCCCATTGTATATTTGGATTAAGTGATTAATACTATCTCGGCGCAGCCGATCTATTCTAGTCACTTAGGAGTTTAAATGCACTTTGGGATAGCATATATATGTAAATTGACTCTTGCAGCCGATCTTGTAGGATCTAACCTGACACTTAACACGTATATCTTTATTTTTCTTCTTGGATAACAGATCAAACCAACTGTCACGCCTTGTAAGGCATAGGTAGCCGAGAAGGACTGCATTGGAGTTAGCTGATCTCCTAGGCCGCATGAGAGAAATTTCTCGTCAACAAGAGTAAAAATATTTCCAAATTTTTATAAATTTTTCTTTTCCCTATTATTTTTCTTTTCTTTGCTTTTCCCTTTTTCTTCTCTTATTTTTTATCTCCCTTTTCTTTTCCTCTCCTTCTTTCCTATCTTCTTCCTCCTCCTTTGCTCTGTCCCGACTACGACCGCCGCGGCTTCTGGCCACCCATACTATGGGCGCCGCCCCGCTCACCGGAGGGACTCAGCCATGACGGTCGTCGCCATCCTCAAGTATACATGCGACCATATCATTGGTCCAACCATGTCATCAAAATCATTCGCACTGCACCGTCATTGTTGAACTGCTTCGACCGTCGGCATTATCCCGTGCATTAATCGACATGAAAGCTATATAAATTGAGCATGCCATGCCAAGAATAATATACGAAAATTATTCCTTATCCTCTCCTCTTCATTCCTCTGAAGTTTTCCCCAAATGTTATTCTTTGAATTACTCGAATTTGGAAGAACATTGAAGAACCCTAATTCAGCCGCCAAGGCTAATCTCTCAAAATTAGCCGCGATCGGACGGTTCCCCTTCAAATTAAAGGTACTTTTAGATTCTATACACCTACAACTTTAATTTCCCTAAGCTTCCCGAGTCTAAAAACCACCGGAGTTTGCCGCCGGTGAGTACCACCATGCCTGCTCTGTTTAGCTACCGCCGTGCGCATGTTGCTAGAGCGTTGTCAAGCTTCCCCGACCAAACAAACCTTTTAGCTAGCACCACCGTGTCCTACAGATGTTTGAAAACCCTTCCCCCTAGCCAAACTGACGCCGGCAAACCACCACGATGAGCTCCGCCGCCGCTGCTATGAGCGCCGCCACCGTCGCCAGACCACCACACTGCATCCCCGGCTAAACCAATGCTACAATTAAGTTCCCCTAGTTCCGGTCATGCTCTCAAACTCCTTGGATTATCCTTGCCGTCATCGATTGGCTGTCGCAACTAACGCCGCCGCCGCCGATGAAAGCTCATCGCCAGCAGCTCGCTACGCCGCCTTGCCGGCCTAACCAAGGACAAAAATGGAGCCTTGATGAGTGTGAGATTGAGAAAAGTGGAGAAAATTTGTAAGTTTAATTACCTATAGCCGTGCAAATCATTAACCTCATCGGTGCCGGCTCGGGAGAACGAAAGCAGAGTAGAAGAAGAACAGTAAAAGAATTAAGAGAAGTGAGGGAGGGAAACACCAGCCTAGCGTAGTGGAGAGAGACTTAGGAAGAGAGGGGGAGGTCCTGGGTTCGAACCTAGTCAAGCAATTTTTTTTCATTTTACAATTTTAATATATATTCAAAGGATAAAGAAAGAAGAAAGAAAGAAAAATAGAGAGAGCCTTAGAAAAACCCTAGAAAAATATATTAATCCCTTTAACCTGTTCAAAACCTTATTTTCAAAGTTTTGCACTCTTTTAAACTTATTTAGTTACTTTTTAAATCCTTTAAAATAGTTGTTTTAAAACTCCTTATATTTATATTTATTCAAACCTAAATCTTTAAAACTTAGAATAGATCCTTTTATACTTTTCAAATTCAAATTTCTCTTTGTAAAAATATTTTTAACTTCCAAATTTTATAAATTACTAAGTCAAGCCCCAATTTTAAATTTTTAAAAGTTAACAAATGACCCTAGTTAGTTTAACCTCCATAACTTTTCCCAAATCTCATTTTAAAATCCTTCCTTTTTCTTAAACTTATGTTTCTTTAAATATTCGGAATATTTACTTCAATTCTATTTGTCTTTATTTAAGATTAAGTTTCAAACTTTAAAAGTTTAGAAAATATTTTTCCTACTTAAAACATGAAAAACTATCCCTTCTTCCTCTCTAAAATATTTAAGTATTATTCTTATTTTTCTTTATTCTACCGAAGCCCAAAAATTTAAGTTTTAGGATCTAACAAATAATTTTTCTTTTAGAACATTAGAAATTACCTTTTAAACTCTTTTTGAAATTCTATATTTATTTGGTGTTTATTTGGAGTTGTTTGTCGTTTATCGATAGATCGCCACGTCAAGTTCGCAGAGAAAACAGAACTCGATCATATCATCAACGCAAGAACTTTCACTCCTGTCAAAGAAAAGAAGAAGTTGAGACCACTGGTCCCGAAGGCAAGTTAAACTATCCTTGATCATCTATAGTATTTAAAAATAATAAATTCCATGTTATTAAAATATATTTAGTTAAAAATATTTTGGGGATTGGTTAGATAGCTGTAATTCATCATCTTATGTAGTCTTACATGTTATCTAGATTCTATATGTTAATATTTCATGTATCCCAGTTCATTTAGAAAATCATTATGTGAATTAGAAACACTGAATTATTTCATGTACAGAGAAGGAGAGGTTTATTATTTCGTGTTAATCGATATATTCTCCTTCTCCTTATGAAACATGTTAATAATCTAAGCTAGGTATAAAATTGTTGGCATAATAAAATGAGCATCATTACATGCATTGATACTTCATGACATGGTTATAATTTCATATCTTAGAATGGGAAAATAACCCATTATTTTATATGATAGGTAAATGAAATTCCTATCGATTTATAAGTTATGAATGGTTTTGGTTGTATGCCAGAAAATATAAAAACACTTGTGCCAAAATAAGGACATAGTTTCGCCTATCTCATGGACCGGTTATACCGGCATGGCATTTATATATTTCTCTCTGATCTCCCTGGGGACTTAGGAGTTTTATTCATGTGATTCTATGCATGGGAGATTTGTAGTGTTGTTGTTGAAGTCTTATTGGTGGGCAACAACGTCGATACTAACCAGGTCGGTACCGTCTGTTAGGATAGAGTTCCAGGTTCCACCAAGCTGGGGCAAGCTGTTAGGATACAACTATTAAATAGGGGATGGGATGAATCCGCCAATTACTGGTTAGAATTTGGTGCCCCTATTAAGATATGCCACAGGGCTCATTCACACATCAGTAAAGGTTATAACTATGTTAATCATCGGGTAACTAAGGTTACCCTTCAGTCTGGCTAACAAAGGTTAATCATCGGGTAAAGCTGGGCAAACGCTGTAGAGTTTATTGTATTTGAATACGCCATACTCCCGGTCAATGGAGTTCTGTCTATGAGTGAATCCAGTTTGCCATCCCTAAAATTTGATATTCATATATAGGAAATTATAAGGAAAGGATAGGACCTAGGTTCATGTTAAAGTTAGGCTTAGGTTATTTCCTTTTAGGACATCATGTATATCTATTTATGTATAGTATGAGATCACAATAAGATTTAGCTTATATCATATTATGCATATCTATATGCTATAAAATCATGTTAAGGCTAGGATTATGTTATTCTCTTTAAGATATCTTGCATATTTATGAGAAAGGGGTAGAATATAGGATTAGGCTAAAAGTTAGGTTTATAATTCATGACCTCAAATGTTTACATAGAATATTTTAAAAAGAAGAATATGATATGCATCTCTTGATACTCTCCATAGTTCCTAATCATAATATAATCATTTGGTAGCAATCGATTCTCAAAATCATATAAAGAAGTGCTTAGGAACGAGCTCACCTCTAAATTCAACTAGCGTGTAGGAGCTCTAGTGATTGGACCTTGCATGTCCAACGGAGGAATGTTGTGTGTATCTGAAGGAGTGATGTCCTCATCATCAGGAAGGAGGATTCCATGACAAGCCTCGCAGATGAGACAAGGGGGGACAAGCAGACAGAAGATGATGTCACCCAGCAAGACTACGCATAAGATGCCTACAGCAAGCGGATCCCGAGGTAATTCCGTTTTAGTTTTCAACATTAGCTTGTATTTGCTTTATGCTTTACGACCAAGCTTTCTTGTGCCCCAATCCCTTTGTAACTGCCCCCTTGGACTATAAAAGGGAGGACAGATCATTCGGGCGGGGGGATCACACCCTAGAACTCTCTCTGACACCTATACTCAAACCCTAATCCGGGTCTCCCTAACGTAGAACACAGGAGTAGGCTTGTTATCCTCCGGGAGGGCCGAACCTGTCTAGAAATCTCTGCTCATCTTGGCTCGAGTCGACCATCAAGCCCATTGATAGACGTCTCAACCACTTTTTCACCTCCTCGGGTAGCCCCCTTGGAGGACTGCCGACCACCCCGTCGACAGCTACGGTTACCAACCGAGAGTAAACAATAAATAATCCATTAAACCGGCCAAATTAATTTCATGAATTATAGGTTTAAAACAATAATAAGTAATGCATTAAATTTTAATAAAATCAACAATTTTTATGAGAAAACATTTAAAATAGTTTAATGTTGTTAATAAATTTCAATAATCATATATAATTAACATATGTTAGATTTAAAATTGTTTTAAAATGTAATAGTCCTATACAATTAACACACGACTCATTTAATATTGTTTAAAAGTGTAATAGTCATATATAATTAACATATGCCCTATTGAAAAATATTTTAAATTCTAAAAATCATATATAATTAACATATGTCCTATTTAAAATTATTTTAAATAGTAATAATAATCATAAATAATTAACATGTGCCCCATTGAAAGATATTTTAATTGTAATAATCATATATAATTAACATATGCCCTATTGAATAATATATGTGTTTGTTGCAGCTAGCTAGGATGCGTTTGATGCCTTTATATATGTGTTACACTTACAGAGATCGATGAATAAAAACGGCAAAAGGGCGAGACCGAGGTCAGCGAAGAAGGCGTCGGGGCTTCTTTAGGGATCAGCAGTGGGATGCGGTGCGGATGCCGACGAAACGACCAAGGTGACCTACTCCATCGATTGCGACTCACTCGAGTGTGGCATTTGCTTCCTGCCTTTTGAAACTCGAGTTTACATGGTACTCCTAGCTGCTTATAGTTGTACTGGTTGATTATTATGGCACCTAGATCCATTCTTGAACACAATTTGTACGTGTGATGTGCAGTGCAAGAACGGACACGCCGCGTGTGTGTCCTGCTATGTTGGCATGGACAGGGCCCGTCAGTTGGTGGCAACAACCAAGGCTAATTAACAAATGGATCTTCAATAAATTCAAAATAATTTACATCGTCCATAAAACAACCTAGCTAGGCCAGTACATTTAACATAATTTAGTGTGTGATGGTTGCACTCACGTACTTTCTCCTCACTAATGTTCCTTTGCTATGATCTTTGCTTGAGTAAGGGGTGTCCTCATTTGATTGGAGGATGCTCAGCTCGACCATCACTGTGAATGGAGCTTGCTTGTCAAACTGATCCTAATCTTCGTTAGTCTTATCCTCGACTCCTATGACTTTCCTTTTGCCTGGGAGAACCATGTGGCGCTTTGGCTCATCTAACCCTTTCCCTTCTTTGCTTTGCTAGTCATGTCCCTCTGTTAACGACCAAATATGGTAAGCAAATCCCCGGGTTTGAAGCAAGGATTGAGGCAGAATTGGAGGAACGCATGATCAGCGGAAATAGAGATTGTATCGGCTGAGTCCGAATCGGTTACGGAGCCAGTCAGCTGAGTCCGAATCGGAGCAAGGTAGCTGATAGCTGATTCCGATTGAAGACCGAATGAAAGATCAATCCCGAAGGAAGGTTTAGGAGATAGTTATTAGATTCGGTTTCCAAAGTGCGTTAAATATATTGCCATCTACAAATAAGGTCCTATAACGGCAATTGTATCTTTAACTTAGGATATTGTCACATTCTAGAAAATCATGGAATGGAAGTAACAAGAAGATTGTATAGTGTAAATTTTGAACCCAAAAACTATCTGCTGATCAAAGAGAGAAAAACAGTTTACATGCATATGAGGCAAACACATAGTAATGCAAAATATCTTTTTGGAATATTGTTAAAGGAGCCCTAGAAAAATTTAGTAGAATACCCAAATACTTGCAAAGCACCTCATAAAACAAACTCTAAAGTTTGGAACACATCATTAGAGTTGAAACTGGTGAATTTGTACAAAGACTATATTTGACCATAGTGAATTTTTCTAAGTGCTAGAGCTGGCCGACACAGAACTCTGGAGCCTAGTTTGAGCGGTTGCCAAAATTAATCCAGCAAGCCCCAGGCGGTGAAACTTGGCAGTATTGTAGATTGAGTCACACTTTACAAGTTTGCCATAGGGCACCGCCCCCGAATCGGTCTGGAAGTATTTCTAAAGGGAGCCCAAATTTGGAAAGTCAGCACGGTGCCCAGACTTGGAAGACTTTTCAGCTTTCCATCTCTCTTTGCACACTGACAAGTGGGCCATACTGACTCGTGGGACCACATTACCAGGTCAGGCCATGTCCCAGCTCGTCTCCCTCACACTAGTGCCCTCGCCACGCACACGCGCACGCGTCGCGCGCGAGGAACGCGCTGCGCACGCGTCGCCCCAAGCCCGACATCCCACTGCGACGCTGGCATGAAGATAAAACTTGACCGCCCGACCAGCACTGCTCGTCCCCTCAGTCCACACACGTTCCACGAGAGAGACCGAGCCGACCGTCCTCAAAGCGCAGAGAAACCGCCGGTGACCTCTCTCCACCGCCAAGCGAGATTCGGTCGCATTGCCGTTCCGGTGAGCGAATCCATTAACCAATCACCGTTCTCGAATCTACGACCTCTGTTCACTCTAATCCCCGAGTTTTGCTCAAAACGGTGCAGCCATTGATCGGGAACGCCGACAAGCTGATCCTGTGAACCGTGCACTCTGCACCGACTGCCGCCAAACCACCCGCTCGTTTCCATCCATCTACGATGAGCCATTGCCGGAATGCTTTCGCCACCGTGTTCCTTGATGACTAACAATGGTTGAAAACAAAGGAATCGATCGGAGAAGCAGCAAGGAAAGAATCCCTCTGTTTCGTCCCCAACTCCGCCGCTGCCGTCGACCTCCTCTCTTCTTCTCCCTGGTAAGCTATAGCACGATTCCTCTCGGTTCAAGCATCCCCAGTACTCACTTGACAAGGCTCCACGCTCCCATTTCGCAGCTGACCACCGTAGCTCCCAGTCGACGTTCACCCGATGTGAGGAATCGCCGGCGCCTTGGGTATCTACACGGCGCCACCGTCACCTCGTCCTCGCCTGCACCCCGCCTTTGCTCGGTAAGTCTCCTCAGTGCCCCTAGTAGCTATTTCCATTCTATACACGACATGGCAAGTGCTAGAAACACGCATGCACGTTGGTCCCGAACCATGGCGCCGCACGCTCCGTCGCAGGCAACTATTCCGGCCATGGTAGAGCGCAAGACGACCAGCATTAGGATTGCCATAAACTCTACTACATTTTCTCTTTAGGTTGCGACCTCTCACCGGCCGCCGTTCTCCGCCGGCGCCGGCGAGAACTTCGCCCGCGCACTGCTGCTTTGTTTATCCTACACATGAGCCACTGACAACCAGGGCCCACCTACCAGGCGCGCTAATAGATTGTTTAAACAGGTCTGCCGCTGACATGTAGACGCCACACAGAGTAAAAGACTAAATCGGAATATGGGTTTTTCAAACGAAAAATGACCTGACTTTAGAAATTCATAGAAAATTGAAAATAGCATACTTTGACTTGGGACAAATTTTGTCACGACCACAGGATTTTGAGCTTTAGGAATATGGGGTAAAATGACTACTCCCAGTAGCATATTTTGTAAGAAAAATTCATTTGGTAAACACTGCTAAATAGGGTAGGCCAAACTTGAAAAAAAATTATAGGAAAATCATCTTAGCTTTGAAAAATGTGAAACAAGAGTCTGTAGGACATGTGAAAGATGTACCCTAAGACAAAAATAAGAAACCATATGCTTTCTGTGGAATAAAGACCACTTATAGATTTATCTAGCAAAAGAATTATTTTGGAACACCCAGATTTCCAAAAATCATAGTGAGCCCAATAATATCCATTAAAATGCAAACTAAATCTTGTTAGGACTATTCTACTCTGTACTACCAACTAAAAATAACACACTTACCAGGAAGCCTATAGTTTGGACCTAAACAAATTAGAACGACACAACGTTATATCCTTATACTACAAAATAGGCAATAAATAAGACTCTCACTTTAGTAGAGAAAAAGACTTAATAGAAACCACACTTAATATGTCAATCTGAGACAAAAACCCTTGCATCTCATATGCATTCATCCTAGTAAATTAAAGTTTTCATGAGCACTTAAATTCTAAGACTTTGCATATTTACCTTAGACGAACCGTCGGCATCATTCGAAGATCTCCCATACTCATACGAACTGGAAGAAGGAGAACCAGGCAAGTCTCACCTCCCCCTTTGAGCACATTGATCCTAGTTTTATGAAGGTTATTTCAAATGGTTGGGAACTTGCATGATGTTTGATGTATAAAACTAAAATCTTGATACGAATGTGTTAGACACTACACCAATGTTGCATACCCTGAAAACTCTACTTCCCACATTAGCCAATACCAAACCCTCGAAACAATCAGAAGCTAAATTATAGTGAACCCATCTAGAGTCCTATGACTTATTTATCCTCATCCTTAGTTTGCTAGTAGTATACATTTTCCCACGATCATTGGGCTATGTAACGGTGTTCTATTTGGAAAATTTCCATTTCCAAAAATTATGTTATGACAATTATGCTCTAGGCTAAAAACAAAAACATGGTATAACTTGGTTTTCAAGTTTGGACCGCAACTGGTATATACATGGTGTTTAGTTGTATACCGATAGGGGGAGTGTGTGCCCATACTACCCTAAGGACTTGACTCCACGGTTATTCAACTCGAATATAGTACAACCACATGTGCTAGTATGGGATAGCCCTAGCTTAGTACCCTATTTGTGATTTAGCCTCACATTTCGGTAAGCCGAAGTTTATGAGTTCGCATAACTCAGAGGAGCTTCCTAATGCCCCGGCGTGGCAGTTACGTGACTAAGCCTGTCCAATACAACAATAATGTGCCACGTGGGTGGGTTCCCTGTCGTGTCCGCCCACGGCGTTAAGTTTAAGGCATGGGCCCGCCACTTAACGGTCCTATATCGTATCTCCAAAATGGTATAGGATGGAGGAAACACATATCGTGGTGGTGTAAGGCTAAATAACGGATAGTTGAAGGGCTTTGTTGTGTATAATAAATTGGGTACTTATGTACCGCGTGCCATGTTTTGCATGATTATTATAACACATCATGTGGGTAAAGTGTACACACTCTGCAGAGTTTAAACGAATCGATTAGCCGTGCTCACGGATATGAGCGTCGTGTGAATGTTTCGTGGGTATAGTTTTCATGTGTTTGTGAATATTTGTACAACTTTCTTCACCGGAAGTATTCAAAATTTCTTGCTCTCTAATTTATTTCTTTGCTGCCCCAACAAGGCAAAGGATCAATGGTTTATGAACATTATACTCCTTTGCTGCCCTGTAACAAAAATTGAGGAGTAATTATGAGCAATACAATGTATTAATTCCCAATTAGAGAACTACTTGCTCGCTGAAATTTATTGTTCAAACTTGGGTATTTACAACTGGGCTTTGCTAAAACAAAGATAGCTTTGTGCAAAAATGGAACCCCACATGAGCTTCTCCTTGATTATACCGTTCATGTAGTACTAGGCTTGATTGGGTGCTTTGCCAGTACAAATTCTTGTACGGATTCTTGCTATGTGCATGCATATTTGTTGGTGCATAGGTAAGATTGCAGGAGAAACTTTCCCCGAGGAGGAAGAATATGTCGAGAATGCACAAGTCTACCCGGACAATTCATACTAGGGCACTCCCAAGTCGGTTGGAGAAAGATCCTCGGAATGTCGTATGCTACCGCTGCTATCTATATAACTAATGGGCCTGATGGACATATGTATCTCTAAGACCTATTATGTTGTAATAGCTTATGATCCATACAGGGTCGTTGAACCAGTTATCGATACCATATGCTTGGATGAAAGTGGTTAGCCCGTTCCATTTGTTAGGAACGTAATAACCACAAGTATGAGTTAAAGATAATTGAGACAACGTAGATCTTTAGCCATTTGATGTCAAGTCTCCTGATTGTGTAACACATCGATCGCCACCATCGAGAGGTTTGACAGGCACAAACCAGGCTAAAGTTGACTGGCAGAGGCTAAAGGCCCAGCGATGTCTCAGTTATCTCTCTCTCAGAGCATCGGATGCCTTGCTATACTTTGGAGAAGAATGAATGAGTTCCATTCAGCTCTTAATTATATCAAGATGTCCAAAGGCGTCCCGACAGCAAGTGGTATCAGAGCCAAGACTGACTATAGGAACCTTTTATGAACTGAGCGATAGAATGGTTTCAAAAGAAAAGTAATTTGGAGAATCACTCCCTTACAAAAGTATTTTCGAAAAGATGAAATCTAGTCTTACACCTCATCCCTCTTTAGGAAGGTATCTTTCCTACATACCCTATATTTTGGTTTGAAAAACCTCATCTTACATCTAAAAGGCCGGGAAAGAACCCTAGAAATATAGTAGACATGTGCTAGCGATAAAGGAACCAAAAATTTGAAATAGTGGCAGCCATGGGGTGTTTCTAAAGACCTCTGTTAACAAAATGTGAACGCCCACTCTTCTAAAAATGAAATTCAAAACCTGAGTTTTCTACATTGAGCCTAGAAACAGGGTAGAACGGGATAGGAATAAAAATTTGCGTGACAAAGCCCTAAACTCTTTGACATATAAAGGCCACCAGATGTTGTGAATCCATTGCATTAAGCCTATTTTGTAGCTTGACCTGGGCATGAGAGGTTTTGCATACATGCATCACGTTTTAAAAAGCCGAAAACTTGGAACGCTGCAGATTCCAGAACTCATAGCTGTCTGCCTTCACAATTTTATACAGACCAGGATACTGTGCCAAAAATTATTAAAATTTACCAGTGGCTACTCAATTTGATCCTGAAACTCCAGAAAGTTTTCCAAAATTTTTGCATGACTGGAGAATAGGGTAAAAATTCTACCAATATCACCTGCACTGCAATTCCAGAACTGCATCCCTTAGGTTCGACGGCCATTTCAGGGAATCTCAGGCACCCAAAATTTAGAAAACTAGGATTAAAATATGGGATTATAAATAGAGGAACCCCAGGTATAAATTCCACAGCAAGAAACGTCTCCCATATGTCATAATAGAACTCACTACCACCATTTTAGCATCCAAGACAGATCTCGGTTTGGTCCTTCCAAAAATTATTTCTAAGTATTGCTAAGCCTTGACTAAGTTTCTAAACAGCAACAATACATTGTCAAATGTTGTAGGTGACCACCATGTGGCAACCACTAGGTTATTCCAGAGGTTATGAAGAAGGATCATGACATCACACCCTGAGGTTCATGCTGCAGCATCTCGGTTTTATTCATCCTCCAGACTACCATTTCTTCGTATTGGAATGAAGCTCATCGCTCCGAGCGTACATGGCAGAGTTACGTATACCCGGACGTTGGGCACATGATACTTCTTTCTACTTCCAGGCTTATGGCTGGGATGCACCCTCCGCAATGAACGAGGCTGCATTTCAGGCAATTGTGTATTTTTCCAGTATTTTCCGGCACGCACTCTTCAAGCTTCCGCCAATTACTATCCAGGTCTAGAGGAGCAAGAGAGAGAGAGATTAACTCTCCAGAGCTCTTCTTAGCCGGCCTAGTCCGAGCTATGGACAGGTACCTTGCAAGCGCCATGTCAGAATTGCATAGGTTGCAAGCAAGAGTAGTAATGCTGGATAGGTGTATAGAGCCACTTGGACATCAAGGATACTTTGACAATGCCACCATTTATGGAGGTCAAGATCTTCAGCCACTTAAGGAGACCTTGCCATGTCCAATGGGCATATACCAAAACATAAACACTCGAGCTCGTATGAGGGTTGGTTTTCATTGCAACCGTCACACCATGCCGGACCTTGCACTTGCTGGAGATCCCGAGCTGCTAGGACCATTCTATGTATTCGAGCGAAATGGGAGGCGATACCGTTTGACTATGGCCACTCCAACTAACATGGTGCCACACCCTCCAGTTGGATTCTCCCAAACTTCGTAGGAGAGGAATATCAAGGAAAAGAAGAAGTATCAGATGTAACATTCATTTCTTGCTTTTCCACAAGATGTATGGGATGACATCCTACTATGTAACCCTTGTATGGTCAAATTTTGTAATACCTAGTCGTGTACTTGGTGCTTATGACCATTATTCCCTCTCTATGCAAAGTATTGAACACTTGCCTCCTTTAAGACCTATGTATCGGAATGGAATGTATGTTTTTCCATATGAGTTGCTTGCTGTCCAAAGATTTGTTCTATATGGATGTACAAAGGATAGCTTGCATACTTACCTATTGTACTACATTCCAATCTACTTTGCGCACTGAGGGTATGTATATGTCATTAGTTTGCACAAGGACTCATGTACTGTTGTACTCTAAGTGCAGGATGACGCATACACGCTCTAGCGCATATTCCACAGCTCGTGCCGGAAACAATCGCAGCGCTGCTTCATCCGAGCAGCATGATGATGATCCGACTCTTGCATAGCTGTTGGCCCAACAAAATCGCCAAATCGAGCGAATGGTGTAAAACTCTGAGAATATGTGGGCAGCAATGGCACATCATGTTAACCAAGCGCACTCCAGATTGTCAGATGTTCAACAAACTCACCCGCCGCATTTCTCTTCGGCAGCCGATCCTCTTGCTGCGGACGATTGGCTGCGGGATATTGAGAATAAATTGGATCTCTGCCGGTGTGACCCTATTGAGAAGGCCACCTTCGCTGCTTACTATCTCCAAGGTGTTGTCGCCGCCTGGTGGGAGACCTACAAAACATTGGTTCCTTCTGATGAACCCACCACATGGAATGTATTCCGGGAAGGGTTTTGTTCTGCTCATATTCCAGCTGGTCTCATGGAGATCAAGAAGAAGGAATTCCTCAACCTAAAACAAGGAAGTATGTCCTTCATGGAATTCATGGAGCGATTCAACTATCTCGGTAGGTATGCCACCGCCGATATAAACACCGAGGCCAAAAGGGTTGAAGCATGTAGGGACAAATTGTCACCTGAACTTAAGCATGCCCTAGCTGCTCATGAAATCAGTAGCATGAAGACCTTGGTGGATAAAGCCCTTTGGGTCGAGTCCAGCGAGAAGGAAGTGGTCGATGTCCGCAAGGGCATGTGGGCCGCGAACAAATTCGCGGGAAGTAGCAGATCTACTCGTCTTCGGCTGATTTCTCCTCCAACAAACATGCCCATGTTCTCGCAACCACCGAGGCCAATGTATGCTTCACCACGACCGCCAGTTTCGGGATATCGTCAAAATCCTCGGCCGGTATAGGCAGTTGGGGATGCACCTCGCGCCGCTAACATCATATGTTACAACTATGGCAAGAGGGGGCATGTCTCACCAAGATGCCCCTATCCAAAGACTGTGAGGACCGGCTCACGCCCACAAGCTACACCAGCTCCACCTCGGGCCCCAAGTCCCGCTTAGGCTAGGCAACAGGGGACTCCTGCGAGTTAGAAGCCGGCCTCGATGTTTGGCAAAGGGCGGCTGAACCACGTCACCGTGGAGGAAGCAACGGACGCGCCTAGCGTCGTACTTGGTACTGTTTACCCACACTCCACTCCTATCACCATATTATTTGACTCTGGTGCAACGCATTCAGTCATGTCAGCATCAAGAGCAAAACAACTTAAATTGAAACCGGAATTTCTTGGTAAAGCCATGCGCATAAAATCACCTGGATCTACCATGGCCACAACATTATTATGCAAAGGGGTAGAATTTCATATGAATGGGGTGAACTTTATGACCGATCTTTATATTGTTAGACACCTCGGGATTGGATATTATACTTGGCATGGATTGGTTATCCAAACATAAAGGGACCATTGATTGTGCACGTGGGATGGTGACGCTCCTTAGCACTAACGGACAAGTGGTTAGGTTCACTTGTGAAAAGTATTCCACTTCCAAGCAGCCATCCACTCAATCTCTCTTAGTACCGGAGTTAAAAATGGTACCCGTCGTAAATGAATATCCTGATGTGTTTCCGAAAGAGTTACCCGAAATGCCACCTGATCGAGACATTGAATTTGTAATCGATCTAATTCCGGGAACGACACCCATTGTCAAGAGGCCTTACCGGATGACCACGGAAAATCTGAAAGAACTGAAAAAATAGATCAAAGAACAACTGGCCAAAGGCTTCATTCACCCAAGCTCATCTCCATGGGGCTGTCCTGTGCTGTTCACACCAAAGAAGGACGAAACCATGCGAATGTGTGTCGATTATCGACCCCTAAATGACACGATCAAAAACAAATATCCTCTCCCCAGAATTGATGATTTATTTGATCGATGAACCGGCTCCCGTGTCTTTTTAAAGATTGATCTGAGATTGGGAAATTTTCAACTCAAGATCAGACCTGAAGACATTCCGAAGACGACTTTCACCACTCACTACGATCTATTTGAATAAACCGTGGTTTCTTTTGGCTTAACCAATGCGCCAGCCACCTTCATGAATATGATGAACAAAATCTTCATGGAGTATCTTGATAAATTCGTGGTGGTGTACATTGATGACATCCTTATTTATTCCAAGAATGAGGAAGAACATGCGCACCATCTGCGCATGGTACTTGATAAGCAGCGGGAACACCAACTTTATGCCAAATTCTCGAAATGTGAATTTTGGTTAAAAGAAGTTGGATTCCTCGGTCATGTCCTTTCAGAGGGTGGTATTGCTGTAAACCCAAGCAATGTACAGAATGTACTAAATTAGAAGCAACCACAAAATGTCTCGGAAGTCAGGAGATTTCTCGGTCTAGCCGAATATTATCGTCGCTTCATCAAGAACTTCTCTAAAATATCCAGGCCCTTGACACAATTCCTCAAAAAGGAAACTAAGTTCATCTGGTCTGAAGCTTGTGAAGCAAGTTTTCCTTGAACTGAAGAGAAGGCTTACCACTGCCCCAGTACTGGTAATGCCAGATGTCAACAAGCCATTCCATGTCTACTGTGATGCATCACGTCAAGGACTGGGATGTGTGCTTATGCAGGAAGGAAAGGTTGTGGCTTACGCTGCATGCCAGCTACGACCTCATGAGCTCAACTATCCAACCCATTACCTAGAGCTAGCCGCAGTTGTGCATGCCCTAAAAATCTGGCGGCACTATTTGGTTGGGAACCGGTGTGAAATCTTCACTGACCACAAAAGTCTGAAGTATTTATTCGCCCAATCAGATCTGAACCTGAGGCAAAGAAGATGGCTAGAACTCATAAAAGACTATGATCTGAGTATTCATTATCACCCCGGGAAAGCAAATGTTGTAGTAGACGCTTTAAGTTGAAAGCAACGCCACCCAGATGATATTGAATTGATAGTCTCGTCATCTCTATCAACTGAGTTCCAAAAGTTAAATTTAGGGTTAGTGGAAATGGCTATGTTGCTGCATTAGCATTAGAGCCTACTCTCTACTCCAAAATTAAGCAGCCCAAGACTCTGATAAAGAGGTGGCTGACATTCGTAAGGAGATTAGTACCAAATCTCAGACTTTGTACACACTTAATCCAGATGGAGTGATCATGCATGGGAAGCAAATTTATGTTCCAGACATCCAGAACCTTAGAGAGACTATTCTTACAGAAGCTCATGGTACTCCTTTAACTGTTCATCCGGGATGTACAAAAATGTACCAAGACATTCGGACCCAATATTGGTGGCCCAGCCTACGGTGAGACATAGCTGCCTATGTTGCCGTTTGCGACACCTGCCAACGGGTCAAAGCTGAGCATCAACGACCTGCTGGTCTGCTCCAGCCGTTACATGTTCCAGAATGGAAATTTGATGAATTCGGAATGGATTTCATCACGGGCTTACCAAAGACCCCTAGTAGGCATGACTCCATTTGGGTTGTTATTGATCGACTAACGAAAGTGGCTCATTTTATACCAGTACATGTGACATATGGTGGAGCCAAGTTGGCCGAATTGTACTTAACCCACATTGTGAGGCTCCACGGCGTAGCTAAGGTTATTGTATCTGACCATGGCACTCAATTCACCTCCCGATTCTGGGAAAATCTACACGAGCTCCTGGGAAGTAAATTGTTCTTTAGCACTGCTTTCCACCCGCAAACCAAAGGACAGGTGGAAAGGACAAATCAAATCCTTGAGGATATGCTTCGAGCCTGTGTCCTCGAGCATAACAATAGCTTCCAATCTAGCCTTCAAATGTAACCATTGGAAGCACTCTATGGGAGAAAATGTCGGACACCGCTATACTGGTCAGAAGTGCGAGAAAGATAATTTTTCGGACCTGCGGTTATAAATGAGGCTGAAAAGAATGTTACTAAGATCTCATCAGAGACCGGTTGAGGGAGGCTCAAACCCGACAAAAGAGTTACTCCGATCGTAGACGACGAGAGTTAAGCTTTGATGTAGACGACTATGTCTATCTTAAGGTCTCTCCTCTACGGGGTACTCAACGTTTCCAAATCCATGGCAAGCTTGCTCCGTGCTATATTGGACCTTACCGCATCATTGCCA
The DNA here is from genome assembly GCA_019925245.2 of Oryza australiensis. NCBI lineage: Eukaryota > Viridiplantae > Streptophyta > Magnoliopsida > Poales > Poaceae > Oryza > Oryza australiensis. The sequence continues at coordinate 111,183 of JAIFGZ020000367.1, forward strand.
GACGAGGGCAAGTGGCCTATCAGTTGGAATTGCCCCCACGGCTCTCCAACAAACACGACATGTTCCACATATCTCAACTCCGCAAGTGCCTTCGTACACCCATCGAGCACACTACTTTGGAGGCTATAAATCTGAACCCGAATCTTTCATACCAAGAGCATCCCATCCAAATCCTCGAAGAAAAAGGAACGACGAACCCGAAGAAAGACCATCAAAATGCTCCGAGTACAATGGAGCAAGCACAATGAAGATGAAGCTACGTGGGAACGTGAAGATCGCCTCAGCGATGAATTCCTTAACTTCTTTTAGATGGGACGAATCTCGGGGTCGATATTCTTTTGTAAGGAGAGTAGAGCTGTCACATCCTGGAAAATCTTGGAATGGAAGTAAAAAGAAGATTTTGTAGTGTAAATTTTGAACCCAAAAACTTTATGCTGATCAAAGAGCGAAATACGGTTTACATGCACTGGAGGCAAACACATAGTAATGCCAAATTTCTTTTTGGAATATTGTTAAAAGGAGCCCTAGAAAAATTTAGTAGAATACCCAAATACTTGCAAAGAACCTCAGGAAACAAACTCTAAAGGTTGGAACACATCATTAGAGCTGAAAATGGTGAATTTCTACAAAGGCTAGATTTGACCATAGTGAATTTTTCCAAGTGCTACAACTGGCCGACACAGAACTCTGGAGCCTACTTTGAGTCGTTGCCAAAATTAATCCAGCAAGCCCCAGGCGGTGGAACTTGGAAGTATTGTAGATTGAGTCACACTTTACATGTTTGCCATAGGGCTCCGCCCCTGAATCGGTCTCAAAGTATTTGTAAAGGGAGCCATTATTTGGAAAGTGAGCACGGTGCCCAGACTTGGAAGAATTTTCAGCTTTCCATCTCTCCTTCCTTTGCTCACTGACAAGTGGGCCATACTGACTTGTGGGACCACATTACTAGCGTCACGCCATGTCCCAGCTCCTCTCCCTCACACTGGTGCACTTGCCACGCACACACGCACGCGTCGCACGCGAGGAACACGCTTCGCACGTGTCGCCCCGAGCCCGGCATCCCACTGCGACGCTGCCATGAAGATAAAACTCGACCGCCCGACCAGCACTGCTCACCTCCTCAGTCCACACACGTTCCATGAGAGAGACCGAGCCGACCGTCCTCGAAGCGTCAAGAAACCGTCGGTGACCTCTCTCTACCGCCAAGCGAGATTCGGTCGCATTGCCGTTTCGGTGAGCGAATCCATTTATCTATCACCGTTGTCGAATCTACGAACTCTGTTCACTCTAATCCCCGAGTTTCGCTCAAAATGGTGCATCCATTGTCAGGAACGCCGACAAGCCGAGCCCGTGAACCGTGCGCTCTGCACTGACTGCCGCCAAACCACCCGCTCGTTGCCATCCATCTATGCTGAGCCATTGTCCGAATGCTTTCGCCACCATGTTCCTTGATGACTAACAATGGTTGAAAACAAAGGAATCAACCGGAGAAGCACCGAGGAAAGAATCCCTCTTTTTCGTTGCCAACTCCGGCCGCCGCCGTCGACCTCCTCTCTTCTTCTCCCTGGTAAGCTATAGCACGATTCCTCTCGGTTCAAGCGTCCTCAGTACTCACTTCACAAGGCCCCACGCTCCCATTTCGTAGCTGACCACGGTAGCTCCCTGTCAACGTTCACCCAAAGTGAGGAATCCCCGCCACCTTGGGACCCTACACGGCACCACCGTCACCTCGACCTCGCCTGCACCCCGCCTTTGCTTGGTAAGTCTCCTTAGTGCCCCTAGTTGCTATTTCATATCTATACACGACATGGCAAGTGCTAGAAACACGCATGCACATTGGTCCCGAAGCACGGCGCTGCCCGCTCCGTCACCGGCAACTATTCCGGCCATGATAGAGCGCAAGACGACCACCATTAGGATCACCATAAACTCTACTACATTTTCTCTTTAGGTTGCAACCTCCCACCGGCCGACATTCACCGCCGGCACCGGCGAGAACTTCGCCCGCGCACTGCTGCTCCGTTTATCCTACACATGATCCACTGACAACCAGGGCCCACCTACCAGGCGCGCTAATAGGTTTTTTAAACCGGTCAGCCGCTGACATGTAGACTCCACATACAGTAAAACACTAAATTCGAATATGGGTTTTTCAACAGAAAAATGACTTGACTTTAGAAATTCATAGAAAATTGAAAATAGCATATTTTGACTTGGGACAAATTTTGTCAGGACCAAAATATTTTGAACTTTAGGACTATGGGGGTAAAATGACTACTCCCAGTGGCATATTTAGTCAGAAAAATTCATTTGGGAAACACTGCTAAATAGGGTAGGCCAAACTTGAAAAAAATTATAGGAAAATCATCTTAGCTCTGAAAAATGTGAAACAAGACTTTGTAGGACCTGTGAAAGATGTACCCTAAGACAAAAATAAGAAACCATATGCTTTCTGTGGTAGAGAGACCACTTATAGATTTATCTAGCAAAAGAGTTGTTTTGGAACACCCAGATTTCCAAAAATTATAGTGAGCCCAATAAAATCCCTAAAAATGCAAACTAAATCTTGTTAGGACCATTCTACTGTGTACTACCAACTAAAAATAACACACTTACCAGGAAGCCTATAGTTTGGACCTAAACAAATTAGAACGAGACAATGCTATATCATTATACTACAAAATAGGCCATAAATAAGCCTCTCACTTTAGGAGAGAAAAAGACATAATAGAAACCACACTTAATATGTCGATCTGAGACAAAAACCCTTGCATCTTTGCATTCATCCTAGTAACTTAAAGTTTTCATGAGCACATAAAATCTAAGACTTTGCATATTTATCTTAGACGAACCGTCGGCATCGTTCGAAGATCTCGCATACTCGTACGAACCGGAAGAAGGAGAACGAGGCAAGTCTCACCTCCCCCTTTGAGCACATCGATCCTAGTTTTATGGAGGTTATTTCAAATGGTTGGGAACTTGCATGATGTTTGATGTATAAAACTAAAATCTTGATACGAATGTGTTAGACACTACACCGATGTTGCATACCCTGAAAACTCCACTTCCCACATTAGCCAATACCAAACCCTAGAAACAATCAGAAGCTAAATTATAGTGAACCCATGTGGAGTCCTATCACTTGTTTATCCCCGTGCTTAGTTTGCTAGTAGTATACATTTTCCCACGATCATTGGGCTAAGTAACGGTGTTCTATTTGCAAAATTTCCATTTCCAAAGGTTATGTTATGACAATTATGCTCTATGCTAAAAACAAAAACATGGGATAACTTGGTTTTCAAGTTTGGGCCGCAAGTGGTATACATATGGTGTTTAGTTGTAAACCGTTAGGGGGAGGTGTGCCCAGACTACCCTAAGGACTTCACTCCACGATTATTCAACTCGAATATAGTACAATCACATGTGCTAGTATTGGATAGCCCTAGCTTAGTACTCTATTTGTGATTTAGCCTCACATTTCGGTAGGCTGAAGTGTATTGAATTCGCATAACTCACAGGAGCTTCCTAATGCCCGGCGTGGCAGTTAGGCGACTAAGCCTGTGCAATACAATGATAATGTGCCACGCGGGTGGGTTCCCTATAGTGTCCGCCCCCACGGCGTTATGTTTAAGGCGTGGGCCCACCACTTAACGGTCCTATACCGTATCTCCAAAATGGTATAGGATGGAGGAAACACATATCGTGGTGGTGTAAGGCTAAATAACGGATAGTTGAAGGGCTTTGTTGTGTATAATAAATTGGGTACTTATGTACCGCGTGCCTTATTTTGCATGATTATTATAACACATCATGTGGGTAAAGTGTACACACTCTGCAGAGTTTAAACTAATCGATTAGCCGTGCTCACGGATACGAGCGTCGTGTGAATGTGTCGCGGGTATAGTTTTCATGTGTTTGTGAATATTTGGACAACTTTCTTCTCCAAAAGTATTCAAAATGTCTTGCTCTCTAATTTATTTCTTTGCTGCCCCTACAAGGCAAAGGATGAATGGTTTATGAACGTTATACTCCTTTGCTGCCCTGTAACGCAAAGTGAGGAGTAATTATGAGCAATACCCGATTTAGAGAACTACTTGCTCGCTGAAATTTATTGTTCAAACTTGGGTATTTACAATTGGGCTTTGCTAAAACAAAGATAGCTTTGTGCAAAAATGGAACCCCACATGAGCTTCTCCTTGATTATACCGTTCATGTAGTACTAGGCTTGATTGGGTGCTTGCCAGTACAAATTCTTGTACTCATTCTTGCTATGTGTGTGCATATTTGTTGGTGCATAGATATGATTGCAGGAGAAACTTTCCCCGAGGAGGAAGAATACGTCGAGAATGCACCATTCTACCCGGACGGTTCATACTAGGGCACTCCCTAGTCGGTTGGAGAAAGATCCTCGGAAATGTCGTATGCTACCGCTGCTATCTATATAACTAATAGGCCTGATGGCCATATGTATCTCTAAGACCTATTGTGTTGTAATAGCTTATGACCCATACTAGGTCGTTGAACCAGTTATCGATACCATATGCTTGGATGAAACTGGTTAGCCCGTTCCTTTTGTTAGTAACGTATTAACCACGAGTATGAGTTAGAGATAATTGAGACAACGTAGATCTTTAGCCATTTGATTTCAAGTCTCCTAATTGTGTAACACATCTAGTCGCCACCATCGAGTGGTTTGATGGGCACAAACCAGGCTGAAGTTGACTGGCAGGCTAAAGGCCCAGCGATGTCTTAGTTATCTCTCTCTTGGAGCATCGGATGCCTTGCTATACTTTGGAGAAGAATGGATGAGTTCCATTCAGCTCTTAATTATACCAAGAGGTCCGAAGGCGTTCCAAAAGATATTTTGTATAGTTTCCTTTATAGATAATGTTGGTTTGTTTAGGGATCCAATCTATAATAGGAATTGTGTCTGTTACGGACTCATTGTATATTCGGGTATAAATATGACCCGAGACCTTGTAAAAACACACATCAATACAACCTTCGGCGCATCACCAAACCTTTCTATTTTTACTTTTCTCGACAAGTTCTTGCTCTGTTCTTGGGCTGCATCGACTTTGATCTCCAGGAAAGGTAATTTCTTGTTACAAGCGGCTTGTGGTATCGGGTCCAGTGCTTCCATCATTATGATACTCTGATTTTGATGTTGCAAGCTGCTTAATTTACCATATGTGATATACAAGTTAGATCAATGTCTAGATCTGTCTCACAATCGGCTAACGTATCTTTCAAGATAACAGCTGATAGATGTCACAGCCCGATTTTTGTTCGGGATTAAAAATCATTTAATAAATTATTTTCTAGAAATTGAATAAAAAGAAAAGTAAAGTAATAAAGTGAATTAAATAAGGAAATTAAATTTTCCTTTAAAAATCAAGGCTGGAAATATTTTTGAAATATTCTCCATGCCCTAAAGTACTCTGTGAAATTTTTCATGAAATTTTGGAGCTCGAGAAATAATTTTAATAAAATAAAGAACAATTCAACAAAATATTTTTTTAGGATTTTTCATGAAATTATTTGAGCACCGAAAGTATTTATAGAAAATCAAAGATCATTTATGGACCGATTTAAAATGAAAAACAAATTAAAAACCCTCCTTTTGTTCCGGGCCGGAAATGGCCCAAGAAGTCCGCCTTTGCCCCTTGCGGCCTAGCCCGGCCGACGCCGCCTCCTTTCCTCTCTCCTCCCGGCCCAGCTTGAGTTGTCCCGTTTCCCCTCCCACGCGCGCCAAAGTCCGCTTAGCCTCCCTCCCTCTCCGAGCCGCTGACGTGTGGGCCCCGCCCGTCAGCCTCTCCCCTCTTTCTCTGAGCCGCCGATAGGTGGGCCCCACCTATCGGGGTCGCCCCTTCTGCGCCCGGCAGCCCGAGCCACCGTCGCCAAGTGCGCCGCCCGTGCCCCGCCCCTTTCCACGAGCGCCGCGCCACGCCGACCCCATGCCGGGCCCGAGCGGCATCTCTCACACCCCGCGCCGCCTTTTCCGTGCGCCACAACAGTCACTGCCGCACCTAAACGGCCGCCGTCTTTTCCTCTCTCCCTCTCCCAGTCTGAACTCCACGGAGTGGAATTCGGCCATATCCCGTGCTCCTAAGCCCTTATAAATTCCCCCGTAGCCGCCGCCATCATTTTCCGTTTGCGCCGCTTGAATCCGACCCCGTTTTAGCCTAGCGCCGCCGCTTGCCGCCATCGGCCGCCGTCGTCGTTCTCGTCTCCGGTGAGCCGCACTACTCCCTCTCTTTTCCTTCCCATGCGCAAGCTGTCCCGCGCGCGATCCCAAGCCGCTGCGTCGCTCCCGTGCTTTTCCCATGTGTCGCACCGCCACCCACCGCCGTTTCCTGTGTTGCCGGTGAGCCGGCCGGCCGCCGCGCGGCCATGGTCGACGAACCGAGCTCGGGCGCCGCCGTCGCCCGAAACCCTAACCCTAACCTCGGCACCGCCGTCCGATCCACCGTGCGAGTAGATTGGGGCCGTCCGTTTCTGTTCACATGCCGCAGCCGTCCGATCGTGGCGCTGCACCATGGATGGACGCCACATGTCGTCGCCGCCACTGCCACCACAAACCCTAGCCCTAGTGCCGCTCGGCCGTCCGATCGTGTGCTGCCCCGACCGGTCGGATGCTGCCACGTGGTCCGCCCGTGGACCGGTCCCCATGGACTGAGTCCACCGTGGACGCCCTCCCGTGTGCCGCCGCTGCCTCCGCTGACGTCAGCCCTTGGGTCCGCTCACGACAGCTTGCTTGCGCGGCCGTTGGTCGCCCCGCCGCATACGTCGCATCCGGTTTGCTTACGTCGTCCCTTGACCAAGCCCGGCTGATGTCGCATCAGCCTTTTCAGTTCAAAATTAATTCAATATTGTGCAATAAATCGTTTTAATTTCTAGAATTCATTTAAATGGTCCAAAACTTCTAAAATTCATATCTAATTCATACAAACTCCAAATTGGGACATTCAAATTGCAAAATTCATATAAAATTGATCTCTACATGTTTGTTTACTTTTTATGTATTGTTATTTGGTTTTTATTAGGCTTCTTTCTCATTTTGCATGCCAGCGTGTAGATTCCGTCGTTTCTGGAGTTCGTGCTAGCTAGGAGAAGAGTCCAGGAGTTTGTTTGAAGACGGAAGGCAAGTCACACTTCCATTGAAGCATTGTTGATCCTATTTTTATAAATATTTTATGTTTGTGAATAAAATTGCATTTCTTTGCTAATTACATGAAATGATGGATTACCTATCTGTTTGTTTAAGCCTTATTTTACTTGTTATCCATCCTTTGTTAACCTTGGGCGTTAATTTGACTAGCTTTAGTCACTAATGTTGATTTTAGCTATAATTATATGCTTAGCCTTGCTTAATTATCACTAGCTCACTAAATGGGATAATTACACTTTTTATTCTAGTCTCTGATGAGCTGCAAGCTCGATAACCTGACCATGTCTTATTGGTCATAATTATCTCAACTAAAATATAGCTTAATCGTGGGCTATTGGTGCATGGTTTTGATGGTCGTACCCATGGCAATTAAGGACCGATTCATGGGAAACCTTAGAAGACATACCGTGCAAACCACAAGCCAGAATGGGCAACGACTGGATCCGTAGTATAGCTTTCCTCTGGCCGACATACCCTAGTGAGGGTGGGCATGATGGAGTTGGGTCAGCCCCGGTTTTACGGGTTGATTAGCTACCGCATTCACCATGGCATGCGGGGTGGCTGCCCATTACCCTTCGGGGAGTGGGGGCGAAACCTTGATGTGGTATCGCTTGGTTAGGGAGAGTTATGCAAAAGGTCTTGTCACGATTTCCCCCTTTGCAGTGTCATGGTGATACTTCGGGGCATGGTAACATGTGTGGAATCGTGTCTTGTGGGTAAAGTTGTGCACCTCTTATCGGAGTAAAACTATTCGAATAGCCGTGCCAGCGGTTATGGGCGATTGACCAGATTCACTATGATTAGTCCCACTACTGAATAATTTGATTTAATGGAACTTGTTTAGTTCAGGTGGAATGGTTGGGTCTGTTCAACGTGGGGATAATGTTGTTCAGTGGAAGATTACTATTGCGTTAATTACTCAACTGTTTTACTATTTTTAAATAATTAAATGTTTGTAAATCACATTTATGCAAAATAGCCCAAGCCACTCTTGTCTCCCCTTGCACGTATGCATTTCTCGGTGTGGCTTGTTGAGTATGGTGGTTGTACTCAGCCTTGCGATTTTCCCCCCTTTCAAAAGTGTAGTGCTTCTGAGTTGAAGATGGTGTTAGAAGACCAAGGCTCAGACCCTAGTTGAATTCGCATGAGGAGTGGAGCTGAAGCCCCGCTAGTGTCGTCTTTCTTTTCCGCTGTAGTGTTTGGGTGTGAGGACTAAGGGCCTCTTCGGTAAGTATTTTTTCATTTACACTTTTCTTTACGTTTGGATCTGTGTATTAATTATGTCGTTTTGTATACCCAGGTTGATTCCTGGAGAGGGATTTAATACGCAAAATAGTCTGGAAATTTGGGATGAATTTTTGGGCGTGACAATAGAGCTAGATCTAGGGGTTGATTTAAATTATATAGCGTGATCTCGAGGGGTTTTCATCGGCCTAGGTAGATCTAGTACTTCTTTTTGTACTTAATGCTGCATCAAATTGATCTGTTAAGTCGCTTTTAGAATTATATAATCTATTCGGCTTGATGTCTACTTTCAGAGGTAGTACCGAGGTTTCAGTCGGTCTTACCTGTTCTAATCATTTTTATGTATTCCTACTAATAAATGTATTAAAACTGCTTTTTATATTAAGATCTTAATCTACTTAAATGTGTTAAGCTCGGTATCAATCTGTTAGGTTATACTAACAGCCGATTGATCTTGGTTTAGCGCATTTAATCCACATTAATATCTTTTTATAAAACATATCGGAGTACTGGCCGATTTACATTAGATCTGTGACATCGGCCAGGTTATGAATACATATAATTGTGGTCCTAATGTACCTTTGGATCTAAGTGATTTATAATGTCTCGGTATACTACCGATCAATCCCAATCACATAATCTAAATGTGCTTCAGGATAGCAATTGTATGTTTATTAATATCCGTAGCTGATCGAGTAGGATCTAACGCAAACCAAACGCTTATCTTTTGTTTCTTGTTGGTTGCAGGATCAAACCAACTGGCACGCCCGCTCAATCACCATAGGCGACCAATTTGGACTTGCACTGGAGTTAAGCAGATCTCCCAGGCCAGCACGTGTAAAAAAATCACACCAACATGCTTTTGGCATGCCCGGTGGGACCCATCTTCCGGATCCAGCGCAATTGTGAACGTCATATGGGCTGATCTCGACCAGGAAAATGTTTTGAAGCTAGCATAACTGTAGCCACTTACAACGAGCTCTTCTTCACCTCCATAGACTAGGAATATATCCTTAGTTCTTCTCAAGTACTTAAGGATATTGTTTACGACAGTCCAGTGTGAAGGGTTACGCGGAGGCTACGCTAGCCGAAAAATAAAACTTTTACCGCGCAAACCAGGAACACTTGCAAGTAAGGGCCGATAGGTCGTTACCGATTGGAGTATGCAGCGGAAACAGCCAATCAGGGCTATCCGATCTGGAACTGTGCTGGCTGATGACAGCCGATTCTGGGGACAACCGATTCACCAATCAGCCGATTCGCCGAGTCGTCTCACCGTGTTCTCGCACCTCGCTCCGATGCGCTTGACCGCAGCCGATTCCACCACAGCCGATTCGTAGCCGATCAACAGTGCGCAACGTAGCAGCGCCTCTACCGGTATCCATACGTCCAGGGACAAAACGCCGAACACCCGTGTGCTAGCACGCGATGCAAGGCTAGGGTTTTGGCTCGAAGGTGGGAGGGTTTCCGTGGAGATTGATCTCGCCGACTTCTAAAGCCGCATGTGATCAGATTGATTTCGGCGCAATTGACTTCAATTGACATACTTGATATATCAGGTCTCCACCCCTCGCCCCTTTATATAGAGTTGGCCGACTGGAACTAGTGGCCGATCAGAACTCTATTTTGAATCGGATCTCATCCGAATCTCATAGAGTTGGCCGCCCATACGTCGTAAGACCATAGGACTCTCTCCGATCGGATCCCTATCCGATCGAGCCGTATCTGAGTCTAACTCGAATGCCTGTTCTTATCCCCTTAAGCGTGCGACCCTGTAGGTTCAGGTATAGTTGGTTTTGGCTATAGTCTAACTTAACCGATTGTCGGCTCGAGTCCAACTCAGCCGACCTGTCAATAGCGGCGCCTAGCAGCACATATTGACACCATAGTATACAAGAATATAATATCGGCTCTGAACCTGTAATGTGTACACAAATCCCTTTGCCTCACGATACCACTTAAGCTATAGGCAAGATGTGTGCCATCCCTTCAATAGCTTAACCATTCACTCGAACCGTATTGGATTATCTGTCTGTTGATTGACTCCTCAATCAACATAGCATGGCCATGCATTTCCATAATCCATTACCTCGAGGGGCCCAGAGATATCTCTCCAAAGGAGGGGCAAATTCCATCTTGATCACTCACATCTCACTCCATGTTTCATAGCAAACCCGAAGACTAGTTTTATAACTACCGAGTTACGGAATAGCGTTTGGTAGTCCCAAAGTAGGCTACTACACATGTTGGAATCCATGGTGATCTCAGGTCTAAGGACTTTGTACCAACACTACCTGAGACCAACTAATGGCACATTAATTCCTGTAGTGTCTCATGGTGGGTCTATCCAACAATGTGTTCTCTAACACATATGTCCATGTTTATTGATTTGGTATCTCCATACCCATGATCTATGAGACATGATCATCAATCAATAAACATGCCGATCTTAGAATCATATTAGTTCCATTAATATGATATATGATCAGGGATCATTTAGAAATAGATTCATACATATAGAGTCTCATAAATAAGTCATGTACTTATTGATCAATACAAGATGTCTATTTCATGGAACTGAATAACACTTTATTCATTTATACATAAACATTGACGTGATATCCAACATCTCCATGTTGCCTCTAGGGCATATCATTAACAGTCTCCCACTTGCACTAGAGTCAATCATGTAAGTATCTAATACCCATTGCTCTTGTGTGCGCCTCATGTTTCGGCCGAGGGAGAGGTTTTGTCACGGATCGGCTATGTTGAGATCCGTGTGCACTTTGCATATCTTGACATCACCTCTGTCCACTATCTCGCGGATGAGATGATATCGCCGAAGTATGTGTTTGGACTTCTGATGTGACCTCGGCTCCTTGGCTTGCGCAATGGCTCCACTATTATCACAATAGAGAGACATTGGACCGCCGTACTAGTCATCACACCAAGCTCGAAACGAATTTCTTGATCCAAACAGCCTCCTTTGCAGCTTCCGAAGCAGCAATGTACTCGGCCTCCGTTGTAGAATCAGCAAGTATCCCGCTTGGAACTCTTCCGCCGATCGCGCCTTCGTTCAGCAGATGTAACCCATTGCGATATATAATCATCCTTGTCCATTTGGAAGCTAGCATCGGTGTTACCACTTACAACGAGCTCTTCTTCACCTCCATAGACTAGGAACATATCCTTAGTTCTTCTCAAGTACTTAAGGATATTCTTTACTTAGCTCGTTCGTGACCTTCATCTCGGATCTCGATCGGTATCTCGCTCGTAGCACTCAAAGCGTACGAGACATCTAGGCGTGTACAAAGCATGGCATACATGATGGATCCAATTGCCGAAGCATATGGAACCATACCCATCTTATTCCGCTCATCATGTGTCTGAGGACACTGATTCTTGCTAAGATTAATGCCATGTTACATGGGCAAGAAACCTTTCTTAGAATCATGCATGTTGAACCTTTTCAACACCTTGTCAATGTATGTACTTTGGCTTAATTCAATTAGCCTCTTGGATCTATCTCTATAGATCCGAATGCCCAATATGTATGCTGCCTCCCCTAAGTCTTTCATGGAAAACTATTTTTCAATGAAGACTTGACGGATTCTAGCATAGGGATATCATTTCCAATCAACAATATGTCATCCACATATAAGATTAGAAATACAATTGCGCTCCCACTTGCCTTTTTGTAAACACAGGCCTCCTCTTCGTTTTTGATAAAACCAAACCCTTTGATTACTTTATCAAAATGAATATTCCAACTTCGAGATGCTTGCTTCAATCCATAAATGGATTTCGTAGCTTGCATATCTTTCCAGGCGATTGTGGATCGACAAAACCTTGAGGTTGTATAATGTATACATCCTCGCTTAGGTTTCCATTTAGGAAAGCCATTTTGACATCCATCTGCCATATCTCATAATCGAAATATGCAGCAATCGCTAGGATAATCCGAATAGATTTAAGCATTGCGACGGGTGAGAAGGTTTCATCATAATCAACTCCTTGAATCTGTTTAAAACCTTTCGCCACCAATCGCGCCTTATAGATGTGAACATTTCCATCCATATCGGCCTTTTTCTTAAAAACCCATTTACGCTCAATGGTTTTGACACCATCGGTGGATCAACCAAGTTCCAAACTTGATTGTCGTACATGGATTCTATTTCGGATTTCATGGCTCCAAGCCACTTGTTGGAATCGGGTCCCACCATCGCTTCCTCATAGGTCTTAGGTTCATCGTTGTCCAACAACAATATATCATGTTGTTCCGCACTCGTGAACCCTGTCGGCGCATGCCGTGATCTTTCGCACCTCCGTGGGGCTGGTGTATCTACAACTGGTGGCGCAACACTTTGCTCCTCCTGTTGTGGTTCTGTGGTTGCTGAAACATTTTCTGGTGTTTCTTGAACTTCTTCAAGATGCACCCTGCTCCCACTAACCCTTCTTGAAAGAAACTCTTTCTCCAAGAAGACACCGTGTCGGGCGACAAACACTTTGCCTTGTTCCCGATTATAAAAGTAATATCCCTTAGTTTCCTTAGGATATCCCACAAAGAAGCACTTGTCAGATTTGGGTGTGAGCTTGTCAGACTGTAAACGTTTTACATAAGCTTCGCATCCCCAAATTTTGAGAAAAGACAAACTAGGGGGTTGCCCTGTCCATATCTCATATGGTGTCTTTTCAACTGACTTAGATGGAACTCTATTTAGTGTGAGCGCAGCTGTTTCAAGAGCATATCCCCAGAAGGATAACGGAAGATCACTTTGGCTCATCATCGACCGCACCATGTCCAACAAGGTGCGATTTCTCCGTTCGGACACTCCGTTCCATTGTGGAGTTCCTGGCGGAGTCAACTGTGGAACAATTCCACAATCTTTCAGATGATTACAAAACTCTTGGCTCAAGTATTCCCTCCACGATCTGATCGTAGAAACTTGAGTGTTTTCCCTAAATGATTCTGTACTTCATTCTGGAATTCTTTGAACTTTTCAAAGGATTCGGACTTATGCCTCATTAAGTAGATATAACCATATCTACTAAAGTCATCGGTAAAGGTAATGAAGTACTGATAACCACCTCTGGCCGTTGAGCTCATTGGTCCACATACATCAATATGTACGAGTGCCAACAAGTCACTTGCTCTCTCACTGTGTCCCGTGAAAGGTGCCTTTGTCATCTTACCAAGTAAACAAGACTCACATGTCTCAAATGATTCAAAATCAAAAGAGTGAAGCAATCCATCCTTATGGAGCTTCTCCATGCGTTTCTTATTTATATGGCCTAAGCGATAATGCCGATGAACGTGGGGTTTGTATCATTAGAGAGTTGCCTTTCGTATTAATGTTATCGATGGGAGACGCTTCAAGATTCAAAACGTATAATCCATTCACCAATGGAGCATGAAAATTGAACATATCTTTGAGATATATTGGACAACCATTGTTCATTGATCTAAAATCATATCCTTCCGCTTGCAAACATGAAGCGGAAATAACGTTTTGACATAGTGTTGGAACACAATAACAATTATTTAATTCCAAAACTAATCCCGAAGGTAGATGAAGTGGTACCGTGCCGACAGCCTACCGTAGCAACGCTTGCACGATTGCCGACGCGCAGTTCACCTTGCCCCTTCTTAAGCCTCTACTTCTTCTCATTTCCCGCAACGATTTGCAAATATGAGCTACCGATCCGGTATCAAATACCCAAGAGTCAGTAGGTAAAGTAGCAAGATTAATGTCTATAACATTAATACCTAAAGCGTAAGTCGTACTTTGCTTCTTTTTGAGATCCTCCATGTACTTTTTGCGTCCTTTTCCAATGGCATGTCTCCTTGCAAGTAGAAGCAAATGGCATCCGATGTCGCCGACCCCTTCTTGCCCTTCTTTTCATTGGAGGCACTCGCGATCTCATCGGGAGTTAGCTTCCTCTTGGTGCAAAGTTTCTTGATAGGTGGTTTGCGCTTAGCCTTCGCATCATCATCACATGATGACCGTCTTTCTCGGATACTCTCCTCGGCTGTTTTTAGCATCCCATGCAATTCGGCCAAGGTTCGATCCATATTGTTCGTGTGATAATTTAATATGAATGGCTCGAAGCTCGGAGGGAGCGACCGGAGAATCACATCGCAGCCAACTCTTGGCTAAGGGAAAACCTAGTTTTTCCGTAACTCTCAATGTAGCCAATCATTTTTATCACATGCGGATCGACGGGATTTCCTCAACAAGATCGCACGCAAACAATGACTTTGAGGTGTTGAACCTCTCACCCGAGCTTGGTTCTCAAACATACCACGCAGTCCCCGAATAATAGTGTGAGCATCGCTGCTCTCATATTGCTTCGAAGCTCAAGGGACATTGTAGCAAGCATGAGACAGCTTATATTTAGGGCATCATTAGTGTGCTTCTCGTAAGCCCTCCGTGCGTTGCAAGTGGCATTATTAGGCAAATCCTTCGGATAGGGTACTTCAAGAATGTACTCCTTACGCTCTTGCTTGAGAACAATTCTCTAGTTGCGATACCAATCCATAATGTTTGTTCCGTTTATTTTTCTTTCTCAAGAATAGATCGCAAATTAAAAGCACCTGGGTGTAGTATTAGCGCCATTATTATACAAAAAAAGCAAAGTTTCGCACAATGTTTATGCCATGTCTTCGTTAAACAATTTAACATTAGACTCCCATTACGTATTTTACACCTTCCTTCTAGGTTACGTATTGGGTCAAGATCCACATGTTAGTTAATTTTCTAGTGAGCTTTGGCATCACTGCTAGAAAATTAATAACATCGGTAAGTAACTCGTTGCTAATCACATCTCTATGTGACTCTTGTTGTTGGTGTGGCATCTTTATGCCCCGGCGCCAACCTATGCCCCAAGGCCCAAAACTGTTTTGATAGCCTTGTTAAGTAAACCAAATGCTCCCGCCGTATATGTCCGACATATACCCCTCGTGTTATGATAGAGAATGACACTGTTTGCGACCCACCATTTACGAGCATAACGGTGACGGGTGCAACATTTGGAAGGACATCATTACTACTTAATTTTGCGAGGGATGCTATCCTATCAAACAAACATATCACATATGAAAGCAAGTAGAATAGCACATAATGAAATAGTATGGCCCCCTTCACACGGTGATCTCCATCTCCATGTCGGCGCTAAGGATCTCCATCTTCGGCACCATCTTCCAATGTGCATGATGCTTGATTTTTCAAACTAAACTACTACTATAGAAGCTCTAATTGAAAATTACGTCGACTCGCAGGTCGTGAAAGAATATTACAAGCATTGCACGTATGAAAGAATATTACATGCATCACATGCATCTCATACATACAATAGGGCCATACCATCTAAAAGCATTCTCTGCAAAAACAAGTTAGGCGTAGAAACGTTTTCTACCTATCGTAGAGAAACGGCATCGAGACGACCTATAAGGGGGACGCACACGGCATTCATAGATCCAATCTATGAAATCGCTTATGGAAACCATATCGGCATAATCATATTATGCCATCCCGATACACTATCTAGGGAGATTGTTTGCGTAGGCGCGAGGCAGCAAACAAGGTCGGAGTACGAGATAGCTTCGGTATAACCACATTATACCGTTCCGATACACTATCAAGGAATGCTATCTCGAACCCAACTCAAACCGAGTTCTATGGATATTGCTTCGACGTAATCACATTACGCCGTTCCGATACACTATCAAGGAACGCAATTACCATCAAATCTCCTCAACAGATCCCATAAAACCTATTGATCTAATCAACCCGTGTGCAAAACCTGTTCCAGATCCAATCTAAAACCCAAACTAAGCAAGATTAGCTCTGATACCACTGAAGGGTTACGCGAGGCTACGCAAGCCGAAAAACAAAATCTTTTACCGTGCAAACCAGGAACACTTGCAAGTAAGGGCTGATAGATCGTTACCGATTGGAGTATGCAGCGAAATAGCCAATCGTGGCTATCCGATCCGGAACCGTGGCCGGCCGATGACAGCCACCCTCGGGGATGCCGATTCACCAATCGCCCGTTTCGCCGATGTAGCCGATTCGCCGAGTCGTCTGACCGTGTTCTCGCGCATCGCTCCGATGCGCTCGACCGCAGCCGATTCCACCACAGCCGATTCATAGCCGATCAACAGCGTGCAACGTAGCAGCGCCTCTACCGGTATCCACACGTCTGGGGACAAAACGCCGAACACCCGTGTGCTAGCACGCGATGCAAGGCTAGGGTTTTGGCTCGAATGTGGGAGGGTTTCCGTGGATATTGATCTCGCCGACTTCTAAAGCTGCGTGTGATCAGATTGATTTCGGCGGAATTGACTTCAATTGACGTACTTGACATATCAGCTCTCCACCCCTCGCCCCTTTATACAGAGTTGGCCGACTAGGACTAGTGGCCGATGAGGACTCTATTTTGAATCGAATCTCATCCGAATCTCATAGAGTTGGCCACCCATACGTCGTAAGACCATAGGACTCTATCCGATCGGATCCCTATCCGATTGAGCCGTATCCGAGTCCAACTCGAATGCCTGTTCTTATCCCCTTAAGCGTGCGACCCTGTAGGTTCTAGTATTCCTGGTTTCGGCTATAGTCTAACTTAGCCGATTGTTTCATATCAAACTCAAAAACTACTTTTATAACTACCGAGTTACGGAATAGCGTTTGGTAGTCCCAAAGTAGGCTATTACACATGTTGGAATCCATGGTGATCTTAGGTCTAAGGACTTTGTACCAACACTACCTGAGACCAACTAATGGCACATTAATTCCTGTAGTGTCTCATGGTGGGTCTATCCAACAATGTGTTCTCTAACACATATGTCCATGTTTATTGATTTGGTATCTCCATACCCATGATTTATGAGATATGATCATCAATCAATAAACATGCCGATCTTAGAATCATATTAGTTCCATTGATATGATATCATTTTCATGAAGACTTGACGAATTCTAGCATAGGGATATCATTTCCAATCAGTAATATGTCATCCACAACCGATAGTAAAGATTAAATAATCCATTAAACCTGACCAAATTAATTTCTTAAATATAGGTTTAAAACAATAATAAGTCTTATTGAAAAATATTTTAAATTCCAATAATCATAATAATTAACATATGACCTATTGAAAAATATTTTAAATTTTAATAATCATATAGAATAACATATGTCCTCTTGAAACATATTTTCAATTCTAATAATCATATAGAATTAACAAATATCATATTAAAAAATATTTTAAATTATACTAATCTTATAGAATTAACATATGCCCTATTAAAAAATATTTTATAATAAATACAATAAATTTAATAATTTACAATAAATTTAATAATTTACAATAAAATTAATATTTTAAAATAAATACAATAAATACAATATTTTACAATAAATTTAATAAATTCAATAAATTTAAAATAATTTACATTGTCCATACAAGAACCTAGCTAGGCTAGTATTTTTGACACAATTTAGTACGTGATGGTTGTCCTCACTTACTTTCTCCTCAACAAAAATGCCTGTCGGCCTCACAGATTATGACAAGAATCTAACTGGGACTAAATATTATCTTTAGTCTCGGTTGATAACACTAACCGGGACTAAGGATCCTAGAGAGCTGTTGCTTTTTTTAACCAGGACTAAAAACGTTTTCTAGTCTCGGTTTCCATTGAAACAGGGACTATTGTGGATTTTGGCAGATAAATCAAATACCACTTTTTCAGTAGTGACTTTTTAACTAGGACTATAAATATTTTCAGTCTCAGTTCCTATTAAAACCGGGACTATTGTGAATTTTGACAGATGAATTGAGTTCTCCAATAGCGAAGCCTTAGTAGTTAGTAGCATTTTTTGTGCACTATGATTAAGCCACGTCACCCAATAAAATCAGAGCCATTCAATCAAATCTTTACGGCTTAGATGATGCACCTCTGTAACGTACCTGCACTCCAGTTACCTACGCGAAGGCCTAGGCCCATCTCCGTCTAGCAAGGCCTAACAGATGCTGTCTTCCCCACCGATTGGTCTTCTGTTCCTCTATCGCTCCTAGATGGAACGCCCGTGTAGCTCGCCATCCTCCTCGCACAAGTGCGCCGCGCCGTCGCCACCACTCGCTGAATCGCTCTTCTCCCCGAGGGAGCCGCTATGTGCTGCTAGGAAGTGCTTACCAGTTACCACATAACCCCAACCCCCACGCAGCCCCGCCCTTCTCCCTGCACTAGCGGCGATGGCCGCAGCAACCACCCCTCCGAATCCCAGACACACCGTCACTACTGCAGAAAAACCCATAGATGCCGATTCCTATGCCTTAATTTAACAGGTGCTAAAAAATTCCGAGACAATATTTGATATTTTATTTGACACCTATATAGTCACAAAATCCCTTCCCACAAGTCTCTGATTTTTTCAACCTATATTTATATGCATGCCTCACGCAAGATTCAAACCCAAAGACCTCTCTTGATTCAAATTCGATTCAAATCTTCCTTACCATCTTCCATACAAACAGAGTTGTCTTAGAAACAAATATTATTCTTTGAGACTACTTCATCAAAATTTATAATCCATATTTAACATCATAAATGAGCTCAAATAAAAATTTTGTCAACTACAAAATTATAGATCTGATCTTGGTCTATAACTTTTATATATGTTTTGTCTCTATCCGAAATCGTTTATAAATTTTAAATATTACGTATGTAAATAGATCTAAGACAATATAACACTTTTTGAACATCCAAATGACCTTATATCAAAAAGTCATCAACTACAACACTGTAGACCTCGTTGAGCTCCTACAAATGTGATATAATGTTTATCTCCATCTGACTTTATATAAAAAAGTTAGATAAAAACACACATATATCAGCTACATCATCAAATATACAAGATTTAATTATAAAAAAAGCAACTAGAGGCTAATAAGTGCCGGTTTTTATTAAGAACAGGCACATAGGTGATGCTCATATATGCTGGTTCATTATAAAAACCGATATCTATGATACTGCAATTATAGATATCGGTTTATTACAAGAACTGGCACATGTCCATAGGTACCAGTTTTTTATAAGAAATGACATCTATGACTTGAGGAAATATTGGTGTCGATTTTCGTTATAAACCGATATCAATAAATGGTTATATAAATTGGTATCAATAAATGGTTATAGGTATCGGTTTTTAATTTTATAAAAAAAGTTGAAAAACTTTGTGTCGGTTTTAGGCAAACCAAACGACTGTAAGACCGATCTCTATGTGGTGTTTTGTATTAGTGCACTACGGTCGCCTGGGAGCCCCCTCCTGCCCCTACTTCCACTACTACAAAAAGGCTCATTGATGTCACCCCAAAAGTTGCCGGTCAAACAAAATCCGACACCTATAATGTATATAGGTGGCGGCAAAAGAATAGGTGGCGGTTCATGTTAAGAACCGCCACCTATAGTCTCAAATAGGTGCCGGGTGAACAGTAAAACCGCCACCTATAGTATAGGTGGTGGTTTTACTGTTCACCCGGCACCTATTTGAGACTATAGGTGGCGGTTTTACTGTTCACCCGGCACCTATTTGAGACTATAGGTGGCGGTTTTACTGTTCACCCGGCACCTATTCTTCGCGAATAGGTGGCGGTTCTTATTACGAACCGCCACCTATAGTATAGGTGGCGGTTTTACTGTTCACCCGGCACCTATTCTCAGAAAAACACTATTCCCTCGATTAGTACCATATCGCTCGCCGAACCAGAGCAACACCAGCTTAAACAGGTCTGTGCCTTGCTCGCTCGTCATGTAGAACCGCTCGCTCGTGCATGTAGCTCTATCTCGTGGGCCCGTGTCCGCGTGAAAAAATATGGTGGGTCCGGCTAAAGGAGTGGGCCCATAAGAAAAGATTGGAAGCACCTAATTGAATGGTGTTTGGTCCGGTGTTTGGTCCGTATAGGTGTCGGATAAATAGGTGTCGGTTCTACACGAACCGGCACTTATTTGCCCGAATAGGTGCCGGTCGAAGAACCGACACCAATGACCAAAGTCATTGGTGTCGACCAATAGGTGCCGGTTGAGAAAACTGGTACCTAAGGGAGTTTCCTAACCGACATCTATAAGGCATTCTGTACTAGTGTTCCCAACCCAAACCAACCCGCGGTGGTAATTGCTTTTATGCTACACTTTTCTAGGGAACAGGCTCAACAAGTACTATGTGGACCATATGGAGAATCATTCAATGAAGATGAGGACTTGTAATAGCCATCTTCAGGTAAAATTTCAGTTTCGTTCTATGAAAAAAAATGTCTTCTCACGCATAAAGTTCACAAAATTTGAACTTCACATTGACCTCCAGGTGGCACAACCTGGCACCAGGTAATTCTATTTAATCTCTTCAAAATACTTGCACTTTAGCCATCCTCTTCAATATTTATTGCAATTTTAAGATACCGATAGGAATGTCCAACTCTTGAGCAGCAACTCCCTGTTTATTGCCAGTTCAAGAAACAGGAAAAGTATACAACTAGAATATCTGCTTTGTCTATTCAGTCTTTGAGAAAAAAACTCAATACAATTAGTAAGAATTGCATTGTGATGTGCATTCCATATAGATTCCTTTACATTTACCTCTTATATTTTTCGTTACTTAAGGGAGGACCAACATAAAGCAGCTCCTCTAAAAGCATTGATTTCAATGAGGACTCCGCTGAGCAAACCAAAAGGTATAGCTTGTTTTATAACACCACACATCTACTGCATACACCATTCTCATTATTTTAATATTTTTGACAAACAAATTTCTACTCAAACCCTTCCTTCCAATAATTTTTTCCATTGTAGTACCGAAGAACTATATTAACCATTCTCAAGCGTTAGAAGAAAGATTATGTACTACTTCTAACACCCCTAAAAATAACAAATTCTAACTGAAACACTAACTGCATTCTCTTATGAACTATTTCATACATACCTTTATTCATCGGTACGCAATTGATATATACTAGGGTGTCCCGATCTTTCGGTGAAGTCGATAACTTCAATTCAATGGAGCAACATTCATGGCCTAACTACGATACCCAAGGAGTAATTGCACCTTAGCGACCGACCGATACACCAACTCCACTGGTTGACGCAGTCTTGCAAAGCAAGATCAATGAAACCACTATGGTTATTCCTGCAAGCAACCGAATCATAACCCGATTTTTCGTTCGGGATTAAAAATCATTTAACAAATCATTTCATAGAAAATAAATAAAATAAAAACAAAGTAATCAAGTGAATTAAATAAGGAAATTAAATTTTTCTTTAAAAATCATGGCTAGAAATATTTTGAAAGATTCTCCATGCCCTAAAATACTCTCTGAAATTTTTGTGAAATATTGAAGCTCCAAAATAATTTTAATAATACAAAGAACACTTCAATAATTATTTAAATAAATAAATTAACCTTTATGATGGAGATATTTTTATTAAATACTTTGGATGCTTATCTATTTTTAACATTTTTCTTGAAATTATTTGAGCAAGTATTTATAGAAATTCGAAGATCATTTATAGATTAATTTAAAAGGAAAACCAATTAAAATCCTCTTTTGTTTCGGGCGAAAACGGCCCAAAAGTCCTCTTTGGCTCCCTTGCGGCCCAGCCCGACCGATGTCGCCGCCTCTCTCTCTCGGCTCGCGCCCCGCGGCACGCCACCCCCCTCGCGCGCGAAAAGTCCATTTCTCCTCCCTCGCTCCCGAGCCACTAACGCGTGGCCCCGCTTGTTAACCCCTGTCCTCCCTCCCCGAGCCACCGACAAGTAGGCCCTACCTATCGGGGTCGTCCCCGACCTCCGGCCGCGCCCTACTGCCATTGCCACCGTTAATCTTGCTTCCGCGCCGCCATGTTTCCCGCACCTCTCGGTCTCCTCGCGCGTGCCCGCTTACCCTAACACTGCCGCCCGCTTTCCCCGCTCGTGCCATGCTCGCGCAACGACCAAAGCCGAGTTTTCTGCAGCCGCATTATCCGCCATCGGCCGAACTGCCCATCGCGTTTTCCGCTCGTATCCGGGCCGTTCTCTGCATCCCCGTGCTATAAAAACCCTCCCTGACCTAGCTCCGCCGCTCGCTGCCAAGCTCTGGTCACACGCTGCCCCCGCTTCGTGCTTCGCCGTCGCACACTGAGTTCGCCGCCGCCTTCCCCGCCGCACCCCACCTCTCGGCCGCCTCTCCTTGCCCATCGCTAGTAGCCGTGACACCCTTCCCGCCATGTTTCCCGAGCCGCCGCCTTCCCACTTGCCTCCGGCCACTGTTTCCCGCCGTCACGCTGCTTCCCGAGCGCCGCCGTTGCGCTCTCCGGCTCCACCACGTCGCGCTGCCCCCACGGCATCCTCTCCGCAGCCTCCAAATGCTGTCGGAGCCCGCTGCCCATGCCCGTCCCAAGCGCCGGTCGCCGTGCCCGCTCATCGCCGCTCGCTTTACCATCCATTCGCCGTCCGAAGCGCTCGGTAAGGATCCCTCTCTCTGTTTCACGTTCCTCCATCGCCCTCCGCCGCTCATCGCCGCGCCGATGGCCGTCACCGGTGACCATCGGGGCGCGCACTCCACCGCCGCACTACCTAGTTGTTAATGACCAAATTTGGTAATCAAATCGCCGAGTTTGGAGCAGAGATTGAAGCGGAATTGAGGAACACACGGTTTGCGAAAACAGAGATTTTATCGGCTGAGTCCGAATCGGCTACGGAGCTAGTCGACTAAGTCCGAGTCGCAGCAGGCTAACCGATAGCCGATTCCGGTTGAAGACCGAAGGAAAGGCTGGTCCCGGAAGGAAAGCTTAAGAAATAGTTATTGGATTCAGTTTTTAAAGTGCGTTAAAGATATTGCCATCTACGGATAGGGTCCTATAACGGCAATTGTATCTTTTAAGTTAGGATATTTTGTATAGTTTCCTTTTGAGATAATGTCGGTTTGTTTAGAGATTTATTCTGTAGTAGGAATCGTGTCCGTTATGGACTCATTGTATATTTCGGTATAAATATGACCCGAGACCTTGTAAAACATATCAACACACATCAATACAACCTCGGCACATCGCCAATCTTTTTGTTTTACGTTTTTCTTGACGAGTTCTTGCTTTGACCTCGAGCTGCATCGACTTTGATCTCCAGGAAACATACTTTCTTGTTACAAGCGACTTGTGATAACGGGCCAGTGCTTCCATCATTATGATACTCTGATTCTGATATTGCAAACTGTTTAATTTATCATATGCAGCATATAATCTAGATCAATCTCTAGATCTATCTCATGATCGGCTAATATCTCTTGATCGGCTAGTATCTCTTTTAAGATAATAGCCGACAGAGCTAGATCCAGAGGTTGATTTAGGTTATATGGCATATCTACCATCTCGAAGAGTTCTCATTAGCCTATATAGATCCCAAGCTTCTTTTGGTACTTAATGCTGCATCTAATAGACCTTTAAAGTCTCCTTTAGAATTATGTAGATTTATTTGGTTCAATGTTTGCTATTAGAGATAGAACCAGAGTTTCAGCCGGTCTTACCTTTTCTAACCATTTTTATGTATTTTTACTGAGAAATTTATTAGAACTACCTTTTATATTAAGATCTTAATATGCTTAAATATATTAAACTAGGTATCAGTCTGTTAGGTTATACTAACAACCGATTGATCTTAGTTTAGCGTATTTAATCTAGATTAATATATTTTTATAAAATATATCAGAGTACTAGCCGATTTATATTAGATCTGTAACATCGGCTAGGTTATGATTTATAATTGTTGTCCTAATGTACCTTTGAACCTAAGTGATTTATACTGTCTCGGTATACTATCGATCTTAACCAATCAATTAATCCAAATGTGTTTTGGGATTGCAATTGTATATTTATTAATATCGTTAGCCGATTGAGTAAGATCTAACCCTAATCAAACGCCTATTCTTTGTTTTCTTATTGGTTACAGGATCAAACCAACTGGCATGCCCGTTCAATCACCAAAGGTGACCAATTTCGGACCTGCACTGGAGTTAAGCAGATATCTTAGGCCAGTGCATGTAAAAAAATCATACCAACACGCTTTTGGCACGCCATATCGGATCCAGCGCAATGATGAACGTCATATCGGCTGATATCGACCAGGAAAACGTCATCCCGGTGACTATGGATAAGCTTTCGGCTAAACAAAATGCCGAATATCAGCAAATGATTGAGAGGTTGCAAGCACATTATCTTCAATCTTTCGTCCAGACTAGATATGGGGCAATCCTCCAGAAATTCTAGTTTAGCATTGAAGACTTTGATGCTTCCCCCAGTGAGGACGAGAAGGGGAAGAAAAAGACGGAGGAAGTCAAGCAGGAACAGGACGATTCATGGCTCCAAACACTGCAAGATCAGATCGACTCGGCTGTCCACCACGCGCTTGTCAACCAGTCGGGGACACTGGTGAACACATTGAACAATATGATAAGCACCGTGGTTGATTCGAAGATAGCTGAGCAGCTGCCAAGAGGGCCGACATATTTCACTGATGGCGAGTTTCCATCGTACAGGACACTGTCAACCCATGGGTTGCCAGTGTGTCACGCCTAGAAATTCCCACCGGAAATTCCGAAGCTGAATGTGCATTAAACACCCTGTCCAGGACTAGCCAGGGATACACAAACGACAAATTGTATATACAGATCCATGTCTTAAAACATATAAAAGTCTTACAATGCAGCGAAAAGGAAAAATAAACCTAAAGACTAGGCTTCGACACTTGCGGCGTGGGAACTCCACTCCACAGGCATCCCTTGACGGCAGCGACGAGCCTACTCATCATTGAACCCAACTGCAGCTTCATCCTCCAACTCTGAGGTGGGGAGAAGGAAGGAAGACTGAGTACAACCACCATACTCAGCAAGTCATACCAAAAGGAGGTATGATTGCAAGGTAATTCCAAGGGAAGGCTAGGGTTCACTTTTGCACAAAGCGGCATTTCACAAAACTAAGTTGAACACAGTAAAAATAGTAATTAAATGTAATTGAACAATATTTATCATCTCTTCTCAACGCTACACCACGTTGAGTCAGGCCCAATCCATCCAACTATGCTATCCAGTTCCACTGAATCAGGTTATTATCATTAGCGCGACTAATCACGGTGAATCTGGTCGACAACCCATAACCGCGGGCACAACTATTCGAATAGTTTCTAACTCTGATAAGAGGTGTACATCTGTACCCACAAGACACAGCCCCACAACACGTTCCCGTGCTCTTCGACATGCCACCACGACGTGTCGAAAAGGGGTCTATGACAGGACCATTCGCGTAACCCTCCCTGACCAATCGACACCACACCTCAGGTTTCGCCCCTACCTTTATATCCAAGGTAGGCAGCCCACTCTCATGCCTTGGTGAATCCGGCAGCCGCATAGACCTTTCCCGGTCCATCCGCAGTCCATCACGCTCACCCTTGCCTGGATGCGTCGGCCAGAGAAAGCTACACTACAAGCCCAGCCGTTGCCCACGCTGGCTTGTGGTACGCACGAAAGTTTCTTCCAGGGTTTCCCGTGAACCGGTCCTTAACTGTCATGGGTGCGTCTTGCACAACGTGCACCCACAGCCCACCATTTAGTCAAATTTTAATTAACCGTTATCCTTTGCCAACGGCATCTCCGGTCTGAGACCGTCATTTCATGTGACATAATTCTTGTAAATTAATTCTCCCATTAATGATCTAGTGGTACTAAGCAAGCTAAGCATGTCCTAAACCTAAAACTAGTCAAATTAATTCCCAGTCAATCAATAAAAGGGGGTAAACGACCTAGGCTGAGTACTATAGGTCCCATCCTGATTACATTATAAAACAATGCAATTTAACAGATAAAGCAAGAATAATTTATAACATGGGTACAACATGATCGATGGAAAATGACTTGCCTTGGTCTTGTTCCGACGGAACTTCAACGACTACCTCGAGGTAAACGGGAGCGTCCACGGAACCGGAATCTACCGACAAACAAAGCACATCAAAACAGGCTATTAAACTACTGAAACAGACAATTAAACTATTTTTAATGTGTTTTAGACATTTTTATGAATCCGCTGCAACTTGAACGGACTCAAACGAACCTCGGATGAATTTTCTATGAATTTTACATGTTTTCAGCCTTTTTACTAATTAAAACAAAAAGAAAAACGATTTACGGCACAAGCGCCCTAGGGCTGACGTCACGGCCGTGCGGCGCTGACCAGCGGGACCCACAGCACAGTGACTCAAGGGAAGGAAGGCTCACGGTGGACTCAGTCCACCGAGCTCGGGGAGGAGGCGCACCACGTGGCACTTGCGTGGCGCCTACGCGGCAGCCACGTGCGCGGCCACGTGGGCGGCGGCGCTTTGCGGCGGTTCAAGACGGACGGGCCGGATGCACTTGCGACCGGATCCGACGGCCGAGGGAGGGCACGCGCGGATGCGACCGGCGGCGAGGCATGGCGCGGCGGTTCAGCACGGAACGGCGGCGCACGGGACCAAAAGATCACCTGCGAGCGGCGGCGGAATGCGGACGACGGTGCTCGTGACGCTACATCTAAAGGCCGCACGGGTACGAGGGGGAAATGGCGCTAGGCGTGGCCGGCGACGAAAGGAGGACATCGGCCGACGCCACCGGCCGCGCACGGGCCCTAGAGGCACCGACGGTGATCGGGCGGCATGCGCGCACGCACACGCACGAAGGTGAGGTGCGACGGCCTCGGGACCGAATGGAAACGGTAAAGGAAAGGGAGAGAGAGATGTGAAGCTCACCGAGCCAGAGACGGAGGGGACAACGACGATGGCGCGATTGGGCGACGGAAAATTGGGAAAAATCGAGGGAAATTACGTTCCCGAGAGTGGCGAAGGTGATGGCGGCGTTGGTTGTGCGCGGGGTGCGGTGGTTTGGCCGGAACAGTGGCCGCAAGCGGTGCTCTGCGGCGGCGGCGGTGCTTGCACGATGCGAGAGCTCGGGACAGCGCGGATGCAAACAAATGGAATGGGGAAACAGCGCTACGAGGTGCAGTGATGCTTTAAAGGGGCTTGAGGCGGTGCGGCACGGCTGGGTTGAGCGAGATTAGCGGCGCGACGTGGCACGGGTAAGACGGCACCCAAATTTTGAAGTGCGGCCGATTCGGGGCGCACGCGGGACGGGAGAGAGGGGAAAGTGGGGGCGCGAGGTGCGGGCGAGTGGGGACACCGGGTGACGCGCGGCGGGGAGAGCGGAACGTGGCCGAGAAGGCGGCGCGACGCAGACGTGCACACGCGCGGGAGCGGGCTGAGGCCGGGTTGAGCGGAGGTCGGGGATGACAAGTGGGGCCCGCTTGTCATCGCCCTGACCCGAGGGGGAGGGGATCCAGACTAGTTTTGCACACGCGCTGAGGAGGTTTGGGCCGGCCCAGGGAAGGAGAGAGGAAGAAGGGGACGACTGGGCTGGGCTGGCCGACTGGCTGGGCCGAAAGGGAGAGGAGAGAGTGGGCGAAGGCCCACGGGAAAGAAAAAGAAAGGAAAAGGGAAAAGGAAAAAGAAAAAGGAAAACATTTTTCCTTTAGGAATTTAATTCCGATTAGCCTAATTTAATTTTTAAAATTGTTTCCGATGTTCTGAAAATTCCGATAAAAATCCTGTTACCGTATTTTGACACGGGGAATTCAAGAAAAATTCCACCAAGCCATTTCAAATTATTAAATGGATTTTAAAATTCTAGGTTCGTCTTGCTTTAACTTCTCCGGCGATTTCTTTTGCACGATTTCCTGGGTGATTTACTGCTAGGGAAAAGCGAAGCATGACACAGTCCCTCCACTCGGGCAGCCGATTCCTCCAGGGGGAACCCCGCTCTAGCCGAATGCACAATCATCGGCTGTGCGGCTGCATCCCAAGGTCATGGTTCGGCCACAGCCTCAACACCACGGCCTTAGCATCCCGGTGACGACTCAGGAGCAGGCGGAAGACATGTTTAACATCAATCAGCAACCCGTCATACATAACGTGTCGATTGGTAACTATCTGCCGGATCCACCACACAACTCCGGTGGCAATCGGCCTCTCCCCGAGCAGACACCACCATTTGCCTCTTGGCCGCCTCCCGCCATGAACCAGATTCATCATCAATTCCCAGGAGGCAACTACGAGTAGCATTACTGGCCTTAGACGCCACCAGTGCAGTATCGGCAAGTACCCATCCATCCCGAGCAATACGAGCCAATAACGCCAATCCAAGCTCAGGAAAATAAGCCTTGGGCTGACCTAATCGCCGACGTAATGCGTGATTAGTTCGGCCTCAAACCGAAGGACTCCGGCAACATGTACCAGTACCCATACCCAGAATATTTCGAGAGGGTACCCCTGCCGAATCGGTACAAGGTGTCAGACTTTTCAATGTTCTCTGGGCAAGACAACGTATCAACTTACGAACACGTCAACCGATTCCTAGCACAATGTGCAGAAGCATCGGCTACTGACGTGCTCAGAGTGCGCTTATTCCCACTGTCACCCTCGGGATCGGTCTTTACATGGTTTTCATCCCTGCCATACAACTCGGTCCAGAGCTGGGCCGATCTCGAGAAACAATTCCGCAGCTACTTCTACTCCGGCACGCATGAAATGAAGTTGTCAGATTTGACCGGTGTTAGGCAGAAGCACGAGGAGTCGGTGCAAGACTGCATCCAACAGTTTAGGGATATGAGGAACCGCTGCTACAACATGTTACTGTCAGACGCACAGCTAGCCGATTGAGCCTTTCATGGCCTTTTGGCCCTGATCCGTGAGAGGTTTTTGGCTCAAGATTTCGAGAGCTTAGCCCATTTGGCTTAGAAGGTGACAGCCCATGAACAAAGGTTTCAAGAATCAAAGAAGGCCTTCAAGAAAGTCACCCACGTCGCCTACCCAATGCTTTCCGATTAAAGCGACAGCGACGCAGAAGTGGCAGCAGTCGAATGGACTAAGAACAAAAAGGCTATAACTTGCCAGTGGCTGAAGAAATCGGCTAAGGAGGAAAACTATGATTTTGACATAACCAAGGCCGATAGGATCTTTGATCTATTGCTGAGGGAGAAACAAATACAGCTTTCGGCCAACCACGTCATACCATCGGCCGAGGAGCTCAAAAAGAAGGGATACTGCAAGTGGCACAACACCACCTCCCACAGCACCAACGATTGCATGGTCTTCCGCAACAGATACAGTCGGCCATCAAGGCAGCGAAAATCAAATTCGAAGAATCGACTAAGACGATGAAAGTTGACGGCAATCCATTCCCTGTCAACATGGTCCAAGCCGGCCAAAGGTGAGCTGATCGACAGTACAGCATGGCACACGGCTCAGCCAGCTCCCAACAAACGACCGTCGCTGACTCAGACCAACAAGAGCCAACTACGATAAACACCGTGCGGCCGATCGGTCGACCGATGCCCCAGACAGACGGATAGCCGACTGTGGTTCCAGCACAAAGTTCAAGAAGAAGAAGAGGGCCGACGTGGCAAGCCGTACTAGAGGACATCGGATCGTCTAGGAGTGGCATACTTTCGCGCCATGACGGTTGTGACCCACATTGGCACTGCGAGTTCTTCCGATTCTGTTGGGAATCGGGAATGAGGCAACCCACCCTCGAGAACTGCCCCACCTGCAGCGAGTACCGGGAGAACGAATACAGGGATCCACCGATGGACAGCTCGAGCCGATTTGTCCCCCTAGCCATTCAACTCAACCAGCGAAAGCTTTCCGTCCACGATCGGCTCGGCCCAATCCACGAGGACTTCATCCATGAAGTGGACGAAGAGGAGACTGAAGAAGAACAATCGGCCAACCTCCAATGGTGCCCTTCGAACCTGTTCATCAAAATGGAGAAAAGAAAAATCCAGAGGCTGAAAAGCGAAGGACAGGAGGAAGTAGTCCAGCAGATGATTCGACGTCAACAACGTCGGTAGGGCAGGAAATAGTGGCGTGTCAAGGAACAGGCAACCCCAACCGATGAGAGCCCAACCGACAAGGCCAAAAGGACGGCAAAAGGCAAAGGAGTAGATTCTGCATCGGTCAATATGGTGTTCATATTGCCAGTCGAATTCGATGCTGTCGAGGCCGATGCAGACACAGTTGAGGATACCTTGGCCAAACTAGTATTGTCCCCGGAATAGGCTATCTTAGAGAAACCCGAGGGGACAGAAAATCAGCACTTGAAGCCCCTGTACGTCAAAGGATTTGTCAGTGGGAAGCCGATGTCAAAGATGCTAGTCGATGGAGGGGCCGCTGTCAATCTCATGCCCTATGCAACCTTCAGAAAGCTGGGCAAAGGAGCCGACAACCTGATCAAGACCAATATGGTACTCAAGGACTTCGATGGCAACCCATCGGAGGCTAAGGGAGTTTTAAACGTCGAGCTTACCGTCAGCAGCGAAACCATGCCCACAACGTTTTTCGTCATCGATGGGAAGCGATCATACAACCTGCTGCTCGGAAGGGATTGGATCCACGCCAATTGCTACATTCCTTCCGCTATGCATGAAAGCTTAATCCAATGGCAAGGCGATAAGATAAAAATCATGCCAGACGACAGGTCAGTCAATGTCGCTAACGCCGACTTAACTTTATGGAAGTTGACGGCATTGATTGCCTGTCCGGCAAAGTTTGGCAGGCCGATTTTCTCAAGGTGTCCGATTCTGACATGCAGCCAATTGGAAACGAAGAGCCTCGAATATTTCTTTGAGGGCATCGTGGAGGGCTCGAGCGTCTACAACAAGGACACTGTGTTCGACATCGACAGCTAACTCGGGCAGGGTTTTATGTCGGCCGATGATTTGGAAGAAGTGGATATAGGTCCAGGAGATAGGCCCAGGCCGACATACATTAGCAAAAATTTGTCTTCTCATTTTAGGACCAAGCTTATCGATTTATTGAAGGAATATAAAGATTGCTTTGCTTGGGAGTATTTCGAGAAACCAGGACTTAGCCGATCTATCGTTGAATATCGGCTCCCTATTAAGCATGGATATCGGCAGTACAAACAGCCTCCTAGGAGGTTTAAAGCCGATATGTACGATGCGATTAAGACCAAAATCAATCAGCAATATGATGTTGGCTTTATTCGGCTATGACCGTGCATATAGCTGATTTGCTGGTAGATGCCGCCTCTGGCCATAAAATTATAAGTTTTATGGATGGCAACGCAGGTTATAATCAGATTTTTATGACCGAGGAAGACATCCATAAGACAGCTTTCAGGTGCCCAGGAGCAATCGGCTTGTACGAGTGGATCGTCATGACATTCGGCTTGAAGAATGCTAGAGCTACATATCAGAGGGCCATGAATTACATCTTTCACGACATGATCGGTTTCCTAGTAGAGATCTACATAGATGATGTCATCATCAAATCCAAGGAAGTAGAAGACCACATAGCCGATTTAAGGAAGGTTTTAAAGAGGACAAGGAAATATGGTCTGAAGATGAACCCCACGAAGTGCGCGTTCGGCGTATCCGCTGGCCAGTTCCTGGGATTTCTTATTCGTGAGAGGGGGATTGAGGTCACCCAGGGAAGCATTAATGCTATCAAGACTATTCAACCTCCGAAGGACAAGAAGGAATTACAGTCTTTGATCGGCAAAATCAACTTCATTAGGCGCTTTATAGCCAATCTATCGGAGAAGATGGAATCATTCTCACCTCTGCTTTGGCTGAGAGCCGATCAAGCATTCACGTGGGGGGCAGAGCAGCAAAATGCTTTGGACAATATCAAGAATTATCTGAGCTCCCCTTCAGTATTGATTCCTCCACAAAAGGGAGTGTCATTCAAATTATACTTATCAACCGACGAGAAGTCTATCGGCTTAGTTCTGATTCAGGAGATCGAAGGAAAAGAGAAGGCAATTTTCTATCTTAGTCGAAGGCTTCTGGATGCAGAGATGATGTATTCACCCGTGGAGAAATTGTTTTTGTGCCTATATTTTTCATGCACGAAGTTAAGGCATTATTTGTTATCCAATGAGTGCACCATAGTATGCAAAGCCGATGTAGTAAAATATATGCTATCGGCTCCAGTTCTGAAGCGACGAGTTGGGAAATGGATATTTGCTTTGACAGAGTTTGATTTAAGGTATCAAGCATCCAAGGCACTAAAGGGGCAAGCCATAGCCGATTTTATAGTGGAACACAAATATGACTCAATCGGCTCGGTGGACATAATGCCTTGGACTCTGACTTTTGACGGCTCGGTCTGCACAAACGGATGCGGCATCAGCTTGGTGATAATCTCTCCCAGGGGGGCAAGCTTTGAATTTGTTTTCTCCATTACACCTCATGCAACAAATAATCAAGCTGAATATGAAGCCATTCTCAAAGGATTACAACTGCTCAAGGAGGTCAAAGCTGACACCATCGAGATAATCGGCGATTCACTGTTAGTCATCAGCCAATTAACAGGAGAATACGAGTGCAAGAATGACGCACGGCAAGAATGCCGAGATTTGATGGACAGCTTTCGGCAAGTAACCTTAAAGCACATCCCCAGAGAGCAGAATTCAGAAGAAAATGATTTGTCTCAGGGGGCATCGGGCTACAAGCCGATGACAAAAGACGTCGAAGTCGAGATCGCAACCATCTCAGCCGACGACTGGAGGTTTGATGTCTACAACTATCTACAGAACCCTTCTTAGTCGGCTTCATCAAAATTACGCTACAAGGCTCTATGCTATGTTTTGCTCGATGAAGACCTCTATTATCGGACGATTGACGGCGTGAACTAAAATGCTTGAGGGCCGATCAAGTGAAGGTTGCCATAGGAAAGGTGCACGAAGGGATCTGTGGCACTCACCAATCGGCCCATGAGATGAAGTGGTTACTTCGGAGAGCAGGATACTTTTGGTCGACTATGCTGAAAGATTGCTTCAAATACTACAAAGGCTGCCAAGATTGCCAGAAATTTGGAGCTATACAGAGAGCACCAGCATTGGCTATGAACCCTATCATTAAGCCTTGGCCGTTCAGATGTTGGGGACTCGACATGATCTGCCAAATAAATCCATCCTCGAGCAAAGGACACAAGTTTATATTGGTTGCAACCGATTATTTTACCAAGTGGGTGAAAGCAATTCCTTTGAAAAAAGTTGATTCTAGGGATGCGATCAAATTTGTTAAGGAGCATATTATATACAGGTTCGGCGTCCCTCAGACTATCACTATAGATCAGGGATCTATGTTTGTCTTCGATGAGTTTGTCCAATTTGCCGACAGCATGGGGATCAAGTTGTTGAATTCTTCACCATATTATGCTCAAGCTAGCGGACAGGCTGAAGCTTCAAATAAGAGTTTGATCAAGTTGATAAAGAGAAAAATCGTTGAATATCCAAAGCAATGGCATAGTCGATTGGCTGAATCATTATGGGCTTATCGGATGGGTTGCCATGGAGCAATCCAGGTGCCTCCATATAAATTGGTCTACAGATATTAAGCAGTCTTACCATGGGAAAACATCATTGGCTCAAGAAGAATTCAATTACAAGATGAATTGACAGCTGATGATTATTTTAATCTGATGGTGGATGAGTATGAAGACTTAGTTTTGTCAAGGATGTGCTGGAAAAGGTGACCACAGATAAAGAACGAGTGGCTCGTCATTGCAATAAGAATGTTGTGCCTAAGTCTTTTGAAGAAGGCGAGCTTGTATGGAATTTGATATTGCTAATCGGCTCAAAAGACAGCAAATTCGGTAAGTGGTCACCTAATTGGGAAGGGCTTTTCAAGATCCACAAATGCGTTTCCAAGGGAGCCTATCTGCTAGAAAGATTAGATGGAGAAGTGTTTGGAAGGGCTCTTAATGGCAAATACTTGAAGAAATATTACCCAAGTGTTTGGATCAATTTATGATTCGGCTACGTTCTTGCTGATTCATGCTAGCCGATGTGTTTCACACTGTAACACCTTGAAAATTGAATAATTTGAAACCGGGAATTAAAAATCGAAACTTACAATAAATTTTGGTTTATTGCATCTCATCGTGTTTATTGCTTCTTATTTGCCAACTTTGTTGCATAAAATTTATGAGAAATTTATTGCTTCTTATTTGTCAGCTTTGTTTGAGAAGGTCCAAACAATTTGAATTTCCATTGGGGAGAAAAATTTCAAAGTTTAGAAGTTGGGAATTTTTATATAAAATAGAAATGGGTTGTGGAACTACCAAAAAAATATACTTTGGTTCAAAACATTATTTTGTGATTGAGTAAAATTAATTAGAGAGCAAAATGGGTGATTAAATATTTTCAAAGGATATATATGAAGTATAGAAATTATTTCAAATCAAAATCGTATTTTCTGGAATTTAGGAAAAAGAATTAAATTAAATATATAAAATATATAAAATATATTTTTAAAATAATGAAAGTGGGTGAAAAGGTTGAAAATATATTTTACAACTTAATTTTTGGTGTGCTATATTTTATTTTAAATTCTAGAGATGAAAGGAAATAGAAATGGGAAAATAGGATTTAAATTTGGGAAATTAGAAAATTGTACTATTCACCCGTCGCCACGTGTTCGATCGCGTCGGCCCCTCCCAGCGCGCCGCGCCGAGCCCGGCCCCCACTCCGCGCGCCGTGTGTCACCCTCGCGCCGCGCCGCGCCCGGCCCCGCGCCCACCGCCGCCCGCGCGCGCGCGCGCCGCGCCGGACCCCCCCGCGCGCCACGCGTCGCCCGCGCCGGACCCCGCCGTCCTGCGCGCACGACGCCTGCGCTCGCCGCGCCCGGCCCCGCCACGCTGGGAAAAATTGGGAAAAATCTAGAAAAATTAGGAAAAATATTTGGGAAATATTTAGGAACATATTTGGGCAAATATATATTGTTTTCTCGTGTATTTTCTCTGTGCAAATTTCGGAATTCAAAAATAGGAATTTCGGAGATCTCGTTCTCGCATCGTTTTTACTCGGAGTTTGTCTATTTTATTTTTGCCATTAAAAATATATTCTTTTGGTATTCGGACCTCCAAAACTTGAATACCAATTCTTTTTTATCAACACCTTTTTAAGTTATCATCTAAATCAATTAGTGCGATATTTTGCAAAAACCCTAAAAATCCCAAACTCGCTTTTTAAATCGGATTTCATCCCAAAACTCTCGCCCAAACTCGATTAAAATTTTAGGCTAAATATTTGGAGTCGTTTTTATGATTCTTTTAAATCTCTTGGTATTTTTATTGAATTCTGATCGAATTCAATTGGTTTTTCGCACGTACGGATAGCAACCGAGGAAGCAGGCACTGACTACGATGAAGACCCGTCCAACAAGCGTGCGAGCATGGCATGTCAATACTTCCCTTTGAACATATTGGTCCTATCTTGCGAAATGATGTTGATTTAAACTACAAACATGCATGCTATACACAAATGAATACCGATGCTTGATATACCATGCCTTGATATTGATTACCCTTAGATATAATCTTTGTAACCCTCGATGTGATATAATCGGAGGGTATCTTCGGTAAAATGCTTAGCCATGCTTACATTAGATTCGTGCATACTCATGATTTTACAAAGAAGCTTCGTGCTTTGGCAACTATCTTAGGAAAGATAGTTGGATTATGACATGTGGAGACATGAGCGCCACATTGCCTTGATCATGATGAAAATAGTTTTGATGAAAAGATAAAAAGTACAAAACCAATGTTATTAGACTGCGGCAGATAGATGGATTTGGGTGGATTCCGGTAAAGGCAAGAACCGGCCCTAGTCAATTAAGGATCGAGCCATGAGACTTATAACCTGGAACGAGCCAGTACAACCGAACTTCTCGAATGGGTATAGACCTAGCGGAGTAGATAGCCGAGCGGAGGCAGTATCCCTGCATAGTGGTTCTTAAGTGAAGAGGTGGTTCTGGTTATCGAGATAAGGCTGCGGCCTAAGTGTTGAGTAATGAATGAGAATGTTGTGAATTTCCCCTTACCCCGGGAGCGCTAGAACTCCTCTCACTGCTAGGAAAGGACGGGTAGAGTGCAAGAGGATTTAAGTTCATGGAGCGGGTACTGCCGAAGCGAAGTTATCGAAAGGCTTTGCCACGACCATCCCGTATGAAGGGATGAAAGCTCATTCAGTGAGCAGTTACGGAGTACGGGTAAAGTGTACATCCACTGCAGTGTGAGTAAATCAATCTATTCGAATAGCCGTGCTCGTGGATAATGAGCGACGTGACAAGTTTCTCCCGTGGCTAGACTTATAAATTTTAAAATGATGGGATGGGAATGCATAATGATTTTGTGTGCTGGTGGACTCAACTTCTTGAACTGCGAGAAGGGGTGGACTCCCCAGAAAACCATGTCGAACCAGAGGCGGGAAGCCATCCTTGGAATCACAATGGATGGTAGACACAACCGTCGCCGACTTAATATACTCTGAAACTAAAACTTGACCTGGCTAGACGTTAGGTTTGTGAAATGATTTGTGAAAATTGGCTTTGTGCAAATAAACCATAGCCATCCTTTGAATGACCCAATCATGTGCATCATTCCGTGTCGGCTTGCTGAGTACGTTGGGTACTCATCCTTGCTATACGCACAAACCTTCAGATGGTGGAAACAAAGAACTCGAGGACCCCTATGCTTACTGCCAGGTGGGCGGTGAAGGAGAAGACGTCTACTAGGTCTTAGTCCCCGGTCGTTGCCTGTGGCAATCGACATGCCGCTGCCTTCCGACTGTTATCTTATCTAAATTCTCTTTTGGTTGTATCCAGACCAGTAGGTCCTATATGTATTGGATATTGCCTTCGGGCCTATTATTGTAATACTTTTGATGTTAGACTATTCGTGCACTTTGCACCTGGTAATTCAGTACTGTATTCGTGGGTACCAAACTACTTGATCCAGGGATATGGTAATATGAACACGAATGATTCCCGTCCTCAAAAGCGGGGGTCTACACACACATCGCCTTTAGGACATTTTTACTCAAGTTTTTCGCTCTGATCTTTCCAATCGGCTGAATTTAGCCGACAAGTGTTGGATGATTTTCATTTTATAATTTTATCAATGCTGATGACATCATTGAGAGAATTAGGGGGGCATATTCAATACAAAGGAAGAAATCAGAGTCAGAATTAGAGTCAGAGGACTTCAAAATTTTTGGGGTTTTGAATTTTTTCAAACAGTTCAGGACGTAGACAAAAGTGAATCGGCGAAAGGCATATGAGTAACGCTAAGGGCACAACAAGCCGATTCTGAAGTTATACATACGAAACAAAGTGCAGGCACTTAAGAATAGTCAGCCGATTACAAAAGCCTATAAAGTGTTCACACGATTTTGAAGTTACAAGATCAAGATTTACAGTCGGCTTAGTAAGACAGAAATTCATTTATGGCCAATATAGCCTGCCGGCGGATTTGGTCTATGTCCTCGATTGCCTTAACATCGGCTGCATCACTCCAAGGGGTGGGCTTCAAAGCCTTCGTCAGGTCAGACAAATACGCCACCGAAGCTTTGATCTTCGCCCTTTGGTCTTCAATCGCCCTGGGGAGGCCGGCTAGGCGTTGTTCCTCGGACGCAATGTCGGCATCAATTCTAGCCAGTTCGGCCGCTACTTCCTCCCGGCGTTTGTGTAGCCGATCCAGAGTGGCATTTGGTTCGGTCTTCATATCATCAAGTTTTGCCTTTTCAGAAATAATCTCCTGCTGATTGTTTTCCATTGTGGCCTCCAACGCTTTGTTCTGGTAGTGATATGCCCTAGAGGCAACATGGAGATGTTGGATATCATGGTCAATGTTTATGTATTTATGAATAAAGTGTTATTCAGTTCCATAAAATAGACATCTTGTATTGATCAATAACTACGTGACTTATTTATGAGACTCTTTATGTATGACTCTATTTCTAAATGATCCCTGATCATATGTCATATTGTTGGAACAAATATGATTCTAAGATCGACATGTTTATTGATTGATGATCATGTCTCATAGATCATGGGTATGGAGATACCAAATCAATAAACATGGACACATGTGTTGGAGAACACATTGTTGGATAGACCTTGGAGAACATATTGTTGGATAGACCCACCATAAGACACTACAGGAATCAATGTGCCATTAGTTGGTCTCAGGTAGTGTTGGTACAAAGTCCTTAGACCTGAGATCACCATGGATTCCAATATGTGTAGTAGCCTACTTTGGGACTACCAAACGCTATTTCGTAACTGGGTAGTTATAAAGGTAGTTTTCGGGTATGCTATGAAACATGGAGTGGGATGTGACTGATCAAGATGGAATTTGCTCCTCCTTTGGAGAGATATCTCTGGGCCCCTCGAGGTAATGGATTATGAAATGCATGGCCATGCTAAGTTGATTGAGGAGTCAATCAACAGACAGATAATCTAATACGGTTTGAAGGGATGGCACACATCTTGCCTATAACATAATTGGTATCGTGAGGCAAAGGGATTTGTGTACACATTACAGGTTCAGAGCCGATATTATATTCTTTTATACTATGGTGTCAATATGTGCTGCTAGGCGCCGCTATTGACAGGTCCGCTGAGTTTGAATCGAGCCTACAATCGGCTAAGTTAGACTATAGCCGAGACCGAGTATACCTGAACCTACAGGGTTGCACGCTTAAGGGGATAAGAACAGGAATTCGAGTTGGACTCGAATACGGCTCGATCGGATAGGGATCCGATCGGATAGAGTCCTATGGTCTTACGACGTATGGGCGGCCGACTCTATGAGATTCGGATGAGATCCGATTCAAAATAGAGTCCTGATCGGCCACTAGTCCCAGTCGGCCAACTCTATATAAAGGAGGGAGGGGTGGAGAGCTGTGGCACGTCAATTGTATCGCATTGAACCGAATCCGCAACAGAAGTCGCCGAGATCAATCTCCACGGAAACCCTCCCCACTTTCGAGCCAAACCCTAGCCTTGCATCGCGTGCTAGCACACGGGTGTTCGGCGTTCTGTTCCCGGACGTGTGGATACCGGTAGAGGCGCTACTACGTTGTGCGCTGTTGATCGGCTATGAATCGGCTGTGGTGGAATCGGCTGTGGAGCGAGGCGCGAGAACGCGGTCAGACGACTCGGCGAATCGGCTACATCAGCGAATCGGCTGATTGGTGAATCGGCTGTCCCCAGGAATTGGCTGTCATCGGCAAGCACAGTTCCAGATCGGATAGCCCTGATTAGCTTCCGCTGCACACTCCAATCGGTAACGATCTATCGGCCCTTACTTGCAAGTGTTCCTGGTTTGCGTGGTTAAAAGTTTTTGTTTTCGGCTAGCGTAGCCTCCGCGTAACCCTTCAGTGGTATCAGAGCTAATCTTGCTTAGTTCTAGTTTTAGATTGGATCTGGAACAAGTTTTGTGCACGGGTTGATTAGATCAATCGGTTTTACGGGATCTGTATGGAACAAACTTTATGGATTGGTATCGCAACTTGAGAATTGTTCTCAAGCAAGAGCGTAAGGAGTACGTTCTTGAAGTACCCTATCCTGAGGATTTGCCTAATAATGCCACTGCAACTGCACGGAGGGCTTACGAGAAGCACACTAATGATGCCCTAGATATAAGCTATCTCATGCTTGCTACAATGTCCCCTGAGCTTCAGAAGCAATATGAGAGCAGCGATGCTCACACTATTATTCAGGGACTGCGTGGCATGTTTGAGAACCAAGCTCGGGCCGAGAGGTTCAACACCTCAAAGTCCTTGTTTGCGTGCAGGCTTGTTGAGGGGAATCCCGTCAGTCCGCATGTGATAAAAATGATTGACTACATTGAGAGTCTGGAAAAACTAGGTTTTCCCCTTAGCCAAGAGTTGGCTACTGATGTGATTCTCCAGTCGCTCCCTCCGAGCTTCGAGCCATTCATATTAAACTATCACATGAACAATATGGATAGAACCTTGGCTGAATTGCATGGGATGCTAAAGACAGCTGAGGAGAGTATCCAGAAAAACGGTCATCATGTGATGATGATGCGAAGGCTAAGCGCAAACCACTGTCAAGAAACTTTGCACCAAGAGGAAGCTAACTCCCGATGAGATCGCGAGTGCCTCTAATGCAAAGAAGGGCAAGAAGGGGTCGGCGGCATCGGATGCCGTTTGCTTCTCTTGCAAGGAGACAGCCACTTGGAAAAGGAACTGCAAGAAGTACATGGAGGATCTCAAAAAGAAGCAAAGTACGACTTACGCTTCAGGTATTAATGTTATAGACATTAATCTTGCTACTTCACTTACGACTCTTGGGTATTTGATACCGGATTAATAGCTCATATTTGCAAATCGTTGCGAGGCAATGAGAAGAAGTAGAGGATTGAGAAGGGGCGAGGTGAACTGCGCGTCGGCAATGGAGCAAGCGTTGCTACGTTCTTGTCGGCACGAGTACCACTTCATCTACCTTCGGGATTAGTTTTGGAATTAAATAATTGTTATTGTGTTCCAACACTATGTCAAAACGTTATTTCCGCTTCATGTTTGCAAGTGGAAGGATATGATTTTAGATCAATGGACAATGGTTGTTCAATATATCTTAGAGATATGTTCTATTTTCATGCTCCATTGGTGAATGGATTATACGTTTTGAATCTTGAAGCGTCTCCCATCTATAATATTAATACGAAAGGCAACTCTCTAATGATATAAACCCACGTTTATCTAGCATTGTCGCTTAGGCCATACAAATAAGAAACGCATGGAGAAGCTCCATAAGGATGGATTGCTTCACTCTTTTGATTTTGAATCATTTGAGACATGTGAGTCTTGTTTACTTGGTAAGATGACAAAGGCACCTTTCACGGGACACGGTGAGAGAGCAAGTGACTTGTTGGCACTCGTACATACCGATGTATGTGGACCAATGAGCTCAACGGCCGAGGTGGTTATCGGTACTTCATTACCTTTACCGATGACTTTAGTAGATATGGTTATATCTACTTAATGAGGCATAAGTCGAATCCTTTGAAAAGTTCAAAGAATTCCGAATGAAGTACGAGAATCATTTTGGGAAAACAATCAAGTTTCTACGATCGGATCGTGGAGGGGAATACTTGAGCCAAGAGTTTGGTAATCATCTTAAAGATTGTGGAATTGTTCCACAGTTGACTCCGCCAGAACTCCACAATGGAACGGAGTGTCCAAACGGAGAAATCGCACTTGTTGGACATGGTACGGTCGATGATGAGCCAAAGTGATCTTCCGTTATCCTTCTAGGGATATGCTCGTGAAACACTGCGCTCACACTAAATAGAGTTCCATCTAAGTCGGTTGAAAAGACACCATATGAGATATGGACGGGGCAACCCCTAGTTTGTCTTTTCTCAAAATTTGGGGATGCGAAGCTTATGTAAAACGTTCTGATCGACAAGCTCACACCCAAATCTGACAAGTGCTTCTTTGTGGGATATCCTAAGGAAACTAAGGGATATTACTTTTATAATCGGGAACAAGGCAAAGTGTTTGTCGCCCGACATGGTGTCTTCTTGGAGAAAGAGTTTCTTTCAAGAAGGGTTAGTGGGAGCAAGGTGCATCTTGAAGAAGTTCAAGAAACACCAGAAAATGTTTCAGCGACCACAGAACCACAACAGGAGGAGCAAAGTGTTGCGCCACCGGTTGTAGATACACCGGCCCCACGGAGGTCGAAAGATCACGTCGTGCGCCGACAGTACACAGTGCGGAACAACGTGATATATTGTTGTTGGACAACGATGAGCCTAAGACCTATGAGGAAGCGATGGTGGGACCCGATTCCAACAAGTGGCTTGGAGCCATGAAATCCAAAATAGAATCCATGTACGACAATCAAGTTTGGAACTTGGTTGATCCACCTGATGGTGTCAAAACCATTGAGTGTAAATGGGTTTTTAAGAAAAAGGCCGATATGGATGGAAATGTTCACATCTATAAGGCGCGATTAGTGGCGAAAGGTTTTAAACAGATTCAAGGAGTTGATTATGATGAAACCTTCTCGCCCGTCGCAATGCTTAAATCTATTCGGATTATCCTAGCGATTGCTACATATTTCGATTATGAGATATGGCGAGATGGATGTCAAAACGGCTTTCCTAAATGGAAGCCTAAGCGAGGATGTATACATGATACAACCTCGGGGTTTTGTCGATCCAGAATCGCTGGAAAGATATGCAAGCTACGAAATCCATTTATGGATTGAAGCAAGCATCTCGGAGTTGGAACATTCGTTTTGATGAAGTAATCGAGGGTTTGGTTTCATCAAAAACGAAGAGGAGGCCTGTGTTTACAAAAGGTCGAGTGGGAGCGCAATTGTATTTCCAATCTTATATGTGGATGACATATTGTTGATTGGAAATGATATCCCTATGCTAGAATCCGTCAAGTCTTTATTGAAAAATAGTTTTTCCATGAAAGACTTAGGGAGGCAGCATACATATTGGGAATTCGGATCTATAGAGATAGATCCAAGAGGCTAATTGGATTAAGCCAAAGCACATACATTGACAAGGTGTTGAAAAGGTTCAACATGCATGATTCTAAGAAAGGTTTCTTGCCCATGTCACATGGCATTAATCTTAGCAAGAATCGGTGTCCTCGGACACATGATGAGCGGAATAAGATGGGTATGGTTCCATATGCTTCGGCAATTGGATCCATCATGTATGCCATGCTTTGTACACGCCCGGATGTCTCGTACGCTTTGAGTGCTACGAGCGGATACCGATCAAATCCAGGTGAAGGTCACTGGATGCCGTAAAGAATATCCTTAAGTACTTGAGAAGAACTAAGGATATGTTCCTAGTCTATGGAGGTGAAGAAGAGCTCGTTGTAAGTGGTTACACCGATGCTAGCTTCCAAACAGACAAGGATGATTATAGATCGCAATCGGGTTCGTGTTCGCCCGAACGGAGCGCGATCGTGGAAGAGTTCCAAGCGGGATACGTTGCTGATTTTACAACGGAGGCCGAGTACATTGCTGCTTCGGAAGCCGCAAAGGAGGCTGTTTGGATCAAAAATTCGTTTCGAGCTTGGTGTGATGACTAGTACGACGGTCCAATGTCTCTCTATTGTGATAATAGTGGAGCCATTGCGCAAGCTAAGGAGCCGAG
Source organism: Oryza australiensis (assembly GCA_019925245.2). Taxonomy (NCBI): domain Eukaryota; kingdom Viridiplantae; phylum Streptophyta; class Magnoliopsida; order Poales; family Poaceae; genus Oryza; species Oryza australiensis. The sequence goes on from JAIFGZ020000367.1 coordinate 154,663, forward strand.
GTCACATCGAAGTCCAAACACATACTTCGGCGATATCATCTCATCCGCGAGATAGTGGACAGAGGTGATGTCAAGATATGCAAAGTGCACACGGATCTCAACATAGCTGATTCGCGACAAAACCTCTCCCTCGGCCCGAAACATGAGGCGCACACAAGAGCAATGGGTATTAGATACTTACATGATTGACTCTAGTGCAAGTGGGAGATTGTTAGTGATATGCCCTAGAGGCAACATGGAGATGTTGGATATCATGGTCAATATTTATGTATTTATGAATAAAGTGTTATTCAGTTCAATGAAATAGACATCTTGTATTGATCAATAAGTACGTGACTTATTTATAAGACTCTTTATGTATGACTCTATTTCTAAACGATCCACGATCATATGTCATATTATTGGAACAAATATGATTCTAAGATCGACATGTTTATTGATTGATGATCATGTCTCATAGATCATGGGTATGGAGATACCAAATCAATAAACATGGACACATGTGTTGGAGAACACATTGTTGGATAGACCCACCATGAGACACTACAGGAATTAATGTGCCATTAGTTGGTCTCAGGTAGTGTTGGTACAAAGTCCTTAGACCTGAGATCACCATGGATTCCAACATGTGTAGTAGCCTACTTTGGGACTACCAAACGCTATTCCGTAATTGGGTAGTTATAAAGGTAGTTTTCGGGTTTGCTATGAAACATGGAGTGGGATGTGAGTGATCAAGATGGAATTTGCCCCTCCTTTGGAGAGATATCTCTGGGCCCCTCGAGGTAATGGATTATGAAATGCATGGCCATGCTAAGTTGATTGAGGAGTCAATCAACAGACAGATAATCCAATACGGTTCGAGTGAATGGTTAAGCTATTGAAGGGATGGCACACATCTTGCCTATAGCTTAATTTGTATCGTGAGGCAAAGGGATTTGTGTACACATTACAGGTTCAGAGCCGATATTATATTCTTGTATACTATGGTGTCAATATGTGCTGCTAGGCGCCGCTGTTGACAGGTCTGCTGAGTTGGACTCGAGCCGACGATCGGCTAAGTTAGACTAGCCGAGACCGAGTATACCTGAACCTACAGGGTCGCACGCTTAAGGGGATAAGAACAGGAATTTGAGTTGGACTCGAATACGGCTCGATCGGATAGGGATTCGATCGGATAGAGTCCTATGGTCTTACGACGTATGGGCGGCCAACTTTATGAGATCCGGATGAGATCCGATTCAAAATGGAGTCCTGATCGGCCACTAGTCCCAGTCGGCCAACTCTATATAAAGGAGGGAGGGGTGGAGAGCTGTGGCACGTCAATTGTATCGCATTGAACCGAATCCGTAACAAAAGTCGCCGAGATCAATCTCCACGGAAACCCTCCCCACTTTCGAGCCAAACCCTAGCCTTGCATCGCGTGCTAGCACACGGGTGTTCGGTGTTCTGTTCCCGGACGTGTGGATACTGGTAGAGGCGCTGCTACGTTGCGCTGTTGATCGGCTACGAATCGGCTGTGGTGGAATCGGCTGCGGTCGAGTGCATCGGAGCGAGGCGCGAGAACACGGTCAGACGACTCGACGAATCGGCTACATCGGCGAATCGGCTGATTGGTGAATCGGCTGTCCCCAGGAATCGGCTGTCATCGGCCAGCACAGTTTCGGATCGGATAGCCCTGATTGGCTGTTTCCGCTACACACTCCAATCGGTAATGATCTATCGGCCCTTACTTGCAAGTGTTCCTGGTTTGCGCGGTTAAAAGTTTTTGTTTTCGGCTAGCGTAGCCTCTGCGTAAGTCTTCATGTTCTCCCGTCGATCGGCTAACCTTTGTTTGGCCCTCTCAAACTTATGCCGATGGGCCTCGAGGAATGTAGGTGGTGCAACGGTAAGTGCTAGCTGATCCGAGAGCCGATCTTGGATTTCTTCGAATGTTTCGATCGATCTGCGATCGGCAACCGGGGGTCGAGGAACTTTCCGGCCGCTAAGCTATATCCGACAGAGTGGTCCCCAAGTCTTCATCCAGTGGGACCAGGTCCTTGTTGGCTTCTTCGTCTTCGTCCATGAATTCATTAAGATCGAAAGGAAGAAGGTCGGCTACAGTCTGCAGAGTGAAATTGGTGAGCCGATTCACAGAGTTAGAAGAAACTTACTCAGATAGCTGGGGCTGAAGTTGCCTCGTCTTCAGCATTACCTCCACCAGGAGCCGATTGTGTGCGTTCACTCGATACAAGGGGAGCGGGTGCCGGGGCACGAGAAGGCTGAAAAGAGATAAGTTCAAGAATCGGCTAACCAAAAATTTGAAATTGATAAAACTCACCGGTGAAGGAGGAGCTGCCTTTTTCACGGAAGCCGGTTTCTTTGTCGTAGACACAAAAGCTTGATAAGAGATGGATGTAAAGATATTGACCAGCTAAGCAATGAAAGAGGTTTACCGGTGCAGGACGGGGAGCGCACTTTGGAGGACTCAGAGTTTTTTCAACAGGCTGGCCGTCAGCCGATGGGGTCCGAGCATACTAGTTTGAAGAGCTCGTCTCAGCACAGCGGCATCGACAGCTTGTTCCATCTCCTCATCCCTGACCTCTTCCTCATGAACTACATCCACGTCTGGGTCGACTGGAGGCAAGTCATGTTCACGGAAGTTGAAACGCCTTAGCAAATTAATAAGATTGTTGTTGATGGTTGTCACGGATGCCTTCAAACCAGCAAGCCAGATGTTGGTTGCGATATGCATAGCCTCCAATTGTCCCATCTTTTCTTCGTCACCTGCAAGTCATTATCAAAACCTTCCATGTGTGCCCTCACTTTCATTTCAAAATGTTGCATATTGCCCTTCGTATGAGAATGCTCCATATCCTTGCCATCCTCCGATCCTGCCATGATCAAACAAATAGAGACAACAAGGAAAACAAGTCAAGGAATAAAAACCCTATAACTAATAGGATATGGCTACTACAAGACACTCCCTCACAACCTGTCCGAACAAGCTCTTACCAGTTCTTACCTAGCCTGACAGAGGTGACGACAACCAACAAGTGGGTAACCTTGGGAGAGGTGTATCCGTGCAGCAGCAGCAAGAATAACCTGTGAAGTTGTAGCCGGGAAGGTGGAGGTGTAGGTGGGCTGCTCTCTCCAAAGGAAAACTAGAAACTAAGTTAGTCAAGCGAGTTGAATAATCGTTCAACGGCGGTACTGTGCTTGTCTTAGCCTAGACCGTGCTAGAGACACGAGCCTACACACAAAGGACATCACAACTCACACCACGTAGAACCAAAGGAAAGAATAAAAAAATCAGCCCATTTTTTCTTTTTTTCTGTTTTCCCTCTTTTTTAATTTTTTCACTTTTTTTAGGGCATCCTCTAAACTGAATATACGAACCAAAAGACGACTAATGAACAATTTTCCACACACATTTTTTGGAAAGAGCAAGGGTATTTCCACACACACACACACACACACACTCTCTCTCTCTCTGAAGTAAGGCTGAACCAGCAATGTGTATAGGATGATGGTGCAATCAAGTCGGCTTGGGACTCCAACTTGTACACTTCTGAATCGGCCAACAAAGATCGAGTAGTGTTTGGCTGTAACAGAACATGATTTAGCTACACTTCAGATTTGGCCAACAGAGACCGAGTAGTGCACCGCTATGACAGAATGTTATTCAGCTACACTTCAGATTCAGCCAACAGATAGATAAAAGTAGTGCACTACCATGACAGAACATGATAAGAACTCGTAACTCTAAAGGACTAAAACTAAGACCAGCAACTCGACTCAACCGAAGCAACCAAAAACTCAACAAGCTATGACCAACTAGTAACTAGTAAAAAGGCTCAAGGGTTTATGGGATCACGAAAACTAAACTAATCTAATCTATTATTTTTTTGGCTTTTTCTGGATGATAGGAATATAATAGGTGCAAAAGTAAAAATCTCTCACTGAGCAACCTGGCGCTCTGATGCCACCTGATATGCACTAGGGTGTCCCGATCTTTCAGTGGAGACAATAATTTCGATTTAATGGAGCGAGGTTCATGGCCCGACTATAATACTCCATGGTGTAATTGCGGCTTAGCGACCGATACACAAACTCCACCGGTTGACGCGATCTTATGGAGCATGATCAACAAAACCACTAGGGTTATTCCTGCAAGCAACCAAAGAACTAGCAAGAACAAAATGAACAACAACTCGAATTGCAAATATTGATTTCAGATCTGAATACTCATGAAAGGTGGGGTTTCAAATCAAATAGAACGTATGCTCTAGCCGACACACGCGTCTATCAGGAAGTAGCGATAGCTAAACTTACATAATCAAAACCCAAATTATTCTAGACGGCTATGGGGGTATTTATACAGATGGGAGGATGAGTTGGGATCGTTCTCCAACCCTAGGACGCGTCCGTAATGGACTCAACATGATACAAGGCCCATCGGCCCAATTTTGGCAGCGCAGCACCTCGGGCAGAACAAGATATCTATACTAAATTGATGACACGCGTCTATTAGGATGTAGCGATATCTAAACTTACATAATCAAAACCCAAATTATTATAGGCGGCTATGGGGGTATTTATATAGGTGGGAGGATGAGTTGGGGTCGTTCTCCAACCATAGGACGTGTTCGTAATGGACTCAACTTGATACAAGACCCATCGGCCCAATTTTGGCGACGTCGCACCTCAAACATAACAATGTATCTGTACTAAATTGATCACATGTGTCTATCAGGAAGTAGCGATAGCTAAACTTACATAATCAAAACCAAAATTATTCTAGGCGGCTATGGGTGTATTTATATAGGTGGGAGGATGAGTTGGGGACATTCTCCAACCCTAGGACACGTTCATAATGGACTCAACTTGATACTAGTTCCATGGGCCCAATTTTGGCAGCGCAGCACCTCGGGCAGAACAAGGTATCTGTACTAAATTAAAGAGTGCAGCCAACTCGTAATAGATATGGAAGTGAGGCCAGATCCATTGGATAGTAGACTTCATAAGCTTTCTGTGAAGTACTTAAACACCCAAATCGGAGTTCGTATGAAGTTATGGCAACCGTCACAAGTTGGCGCTGTCCTGCAATCCGAATCTAGCACCGAAACATGTTGGATTAGTTTTCTTTCTTTCCTTGGGCCAAAAGTAACGTGGTGACCTGTTGGAGGACGTTGGCAATACTTGGATTTGGAGTTTGGGGCACACGCCACTTGGGCCCCACTTGGACCAGGGTCCCAGATGGATTTGCATGACCATAGGACCATTATAGATAATATAACACCTTGTTTCTATGATTACGGCTAATTGGGATGAAATTTGGAGATGGGTTTAGATCCTTTGGAAAGAGAACTCCGAGAGTTTTTCATCAAATACTGATGAACCCAAATCGGAGCACATATACATATGTGGCGGCCGTTTGAATTCAGCGCATTTAGATTTTTGAAGCTTAAAACTTGACGTCTTCGTGTGACATGATATAAGCAATGGTTGTATCCATAATAGCCATCATATCAACAATGTACTGACTCACAAATCTATACAAAAGGGCAAATATTCTTCACATTGCTAAAGACTTACAGCATTATCATGCAAGCGAATCCTATTGTATTATATTAGTACTAATACATCGTTGAACCAAATTTACCGGTCAGCATATCCTGCTCGACCTAGATCGACCGGGTATGATTCCATAGAATCACATCCTTCGATTATTCCAAATTGTTTATTATTTAGTCAGACATGTTCTTGTCATGACTAAGCCATCACATACCGAAATATATGCCATATCAAAAAATTAGTTTACATGTTCGATGAAATCACAAGGAATTCACCCGGAAAGGCTATCTTAACTACTTCAAAATCTTTCTGCTTACAATACAAACTATTGTTCTTAAAATATTTCTAAAAATTCTTGCAACAATACGCGGGTACCATCTAGAAATACGTAAATCTTTTGTCTGAGAAGACTATATAGCTGGATGATTTCTACATGTTCTTTTTACTATCTAGTTATATTCTTTCTAGACTATAAAAAAGTAGACTACGAGGATTCACTTCTTTTTGTAGTAGAACATTTATTGATTGTAATCCCATCTATTTTCCGAACATAACGTGTTGTAATTTGAGGTTTCATGAAACAATCATGTGTCTGAAATGAAATTGTAACCATATGATTTTAATTATTCTTATTGTGATTTAGGCCCCGTTTGGACTGTTTGGCAGATTATTTCATTCAAGCTTCTAAACATACAATTTTTTTTAAAAAACATTCCTCAACTGCATCCCATAGGCCACATATTCTGAACTGTTTGTTAAGTCTTTTTAAGAAACATCAATTTGTCTCGCCAATCAAATAGATCATCCATTTTGTTTTATCCTCGTTTCATCACTTTAGAACGGTTTATTATCACATGATTTATTAATACATAATTGATTAATTAAGTATTAACTTTTTAAAATAAATTAGTATGATTTTTAAAACATCTTTTCTATAATTTTTTTTGAAAAACATATAAATAGCAGTTTGGAAAGGATGCACATGAAAAACAAGGGAACAGAGGTTGCGAAAGTTGAGAGAAAAACACAGACTTGTTCGCTTTCCTAACTTTTTCTCCCTTGTTTATTACATGTATATTTTCCAAACTACTATTTTAAATAAACCATACAGTTTTACATAAGCTAATAATTAATTAATTATATATTAGTCACTCTTATGTGCGAGGAACAGAGAGGGTTCTAACTCGAACTAACGAACGCGGCCTTAAAGCTGTTTGACATCAATCGCATGGTGTGAGCAAGGAATTACAGCTAGTGTGAACATGTTTCCTTTTAACGTCTGACCACTCAGCGGCTGGTAAAACCTTTTTGGAAAGAGTTAATGATAAACGCAATGATAGGCGTAGGACGCCATCCTCCCCTGCCGGGGGACTCTACAGTCCACGAGGAATTCCAATCTTTTTGCGGCTTCCATCCCCTGCCGGAGCAGGCACATCGGCTAGCTCCTTAGCTATAGCTTTCGCTTGTCCATCTTGCCGTCCGTTTTGTGAGCTGTACACATGGACGCTGCTGCGTACGTCAGTCGGTCAGTCGTCCAGGCTCTCGCTCTCGCATCCATCCGTCCGCCGTTCGTGTCGCCTGTCATCTCGTTCGTTACAACCGACCATGATCGACCAGATAAACGGAACCTGATCATTCTTCCCCCCGGCCGGGAATGATTGCACTGTGCAGTGCTGTCCCGAAAAATATCTAACAGAAATGTTGCAGGATTATTTTTTCACCAACCAGCATAATTTCTTCGTGTTATGGTGGAATTATTCGATCGGGAGTACTAAATATTTGATCATTTCGCCTCTGTTCTGAGCATCGTACGGCATCCCGAGCATCATAAATAACTCAAAAAATAAACATTTGAGTTATCATCATCCACGGTTGGAGAAACATCCTTAGTTTGAATTTGTAACCTCTTTTAGTCTTGGATTTTAAATCGAGACGATGAAAGCGAGACTAAAGATGTCTATCCTCGGTTGAAACAACCGGGACTAAAGATGATGGCGTCACGTGGCTGGCTCCATCATCTTTAGTCCCAGTTGATGTTATCAATCGAGACTAAAGCTTTTTTTTTATTTTGCTCCTGCTACTAGCTTGCTGCTTATTTATACCTTATGCATACATATTTTACACATATATACATAATACATATATATTTATACATATATATGTGATATGGATATATATATGTATAAATACATAACACACATATATATTTATACATATATATGCAATATGCATATATATGTAAAAATATATTTTTATATACATATAAATGCACTTAATTAAGTAAATATATATATGTATTACCAAAATACGTACACGCATATAAATATATATATATGTTATATTTTTAATTAATTTTTACTGTTTTATATCGTATATTACAAAAATTTCTCTATGATATGGATCCATGACCACTCCAATCTCGGTAGAATGCTCCCGGGATCAATAATTTGCTTATTAATAAATGTCATCGGTGATTCGCGAGAAGCCTCTATGAAACCATCGTGATGGGGGAGTTTTTCCCTCATGGAAATAATCTATTATTTAAAAAAATAAGAAATAAATATATGAAATGAATAAAAAATTAAGACGTAATGTATGAATGATTGTTATACATACATTCAGATCTCAGGGACATGTGACTTGGTGAGTTAGGCCTAGAATGTAGTTGCAGATGAAGTAGCCGCACAAGTTTGTTACCTGCGCCTGTTTTGCACACTAAAGGAGAAACGGCAACAGATTTAATATACATTTCTATTTTAGAACAAATTAATGATTCAATATATTTTTGAAGCATGTACTCACTGGAAATTTCATTTTCACTTCAAGTTTTTTATTCCAAAGCCCGCGAACCTTCTCACGGAGTCATGCCCATGCCCTACAAGCAGTTGCATGTTAGTAATTATTCGAGAATCGCATAGTAGCAATAGCAACTAAGATGGCATTACATGTCTAACACTTCAAAAATCTTTGTGAAGGTAGAGTCTGGTTTATCCATTGAATCGTAGACATGGATCCATGAGTAGCCAAGGCCAATTAGGAAAAGGACCCAATGAAATTTGCAAATTACGTGAGATGATATATATGAAACTATATATGTACGAGATGAAAATTGGTACGGAACATAGTAAAACTCACGTTGTGTTGTACGGGAGAAGTATCGAGGACATGTAATGCTGCTGCACCAGCATATGGAGGATATTTTCCTCTGTTTGCGCTGGATATTGTTCTAGCATCGCAGTGTTAATTTTTTGGGGGGTCCATGAATCCTATTTTCATCTATCCCCGCTTTTTGCACTCATGGATCGCCATTCTATAACGGATAAAATAATTTTAGTCAGCTACATACAATGAGCTAAGGAACGAAATAAATTTAACTGAGTGATACTTACAAAACCCACGTGGTTATAAGAGAGACGTCAAGGGCGTCTAGCTCATAGAGGTCAAAGATGTCCTCGAAGCGAATAAACATTAGATCATCTTCTGCTTAGAAGAATGTGTCATTTCTGGTCTGCACCGTGATCATCTCTGTACCTTTGCTTGAAGCTTCCATGTACCACTGGTGGAAGCGGTACATCTGTGTGGGGGAATCTTGAGCTCATCAAGCTTGACAAGAGGTCGTCCTAATGTATACTTATATTACAGCTTAGCCTTCTCGATAGTTGCGTGTCCGAATAATTGGTCCATCGATGTTTCCGCATCTACCATAAATTTTCTTAAATCAATTCTTTGTGGTTGCACCACTAGCTCAATGGATTTTTGAGGTTGCATCCCGAGCTGCAGGACATCTTTGGCCTTTGCTATCGTCTTCCTATGCGCCTTCCTGATCGTCCTGTCATAGTCCGACTGCGGTTCTGGTTTAGCCGGTGGCGTAAAGTACATCTTCTCGAAGAAGGGCTTTGTCGCCGCGTCGATTGGAATAGGCTTTTCAGGAGACTTACGCTTGAAATGTGCCTTCACTTCCGCTTGGACGGCCTTGTGCAACTCCTCGGGAGTCTTGTCCTACGACATTTTCTTTGGGGCTGGCGGGAGCTAGTCAAGTTTTGGTATCTTGCTTCTCAGTGGACTGGTTGACATTGACCATGCGGCTCGAGCTTTGCGGTTAGGAGGCAACGAACGAGGCTGATTGGCAGACCATTTAGGAGTCGGTGCTCGTAGAGGCGACGGAGGAGGCGGTGGCTGGGGAGTGGGAGACTGTTTAGGAGTCCGTGCTCGTGGAGGTGGCGGAGGAGGCGCAGGAGACGGAGGAGATGGTACACGCGAAGGAGATGGTGCACGTGGCGAAGAAGGAGGAACGGAAGCCGCTTCTCGTCCAGGAAAGACGATGAAGGGCTTGCTCCATAGAATGATCCTATGGGTTGTGTCTCCTAGTGTCGTCTCCCTGTCTCCTCCGAGGATATCCATCTCGAGATCTTCAAAGCCTCGTTGCACCTGTTCAATTTTGACTTTAGAGTACCTAGGTGAAATGGGCATGCAGTGATAGGTCTCGTATCATTCAACTAATATCACCATGCTCGACGCCACCTTCACGAGAAGAGATGTTATTAATTAGCAATCAATCTTGATTGACAAGTTCTTGTCCGGAATATATATCATAAAACTCGAGTATACCTTGATTGACAGGTTCTTAAATGAAACATGCAGCTCACAAGGTATCTGTTGCGTGATCTCGTCAACAGGGCCTGGCGGTACTACTAGAGCTTCTAGGGCCTATTCAGCCACATGGCCCGTAGAAGCGCAGTTGCTGCGCTGATGCTGTAGTTGCGGTGGATCTGGTTGGCTCACATGTTAGCTCCATAGCTCAGCCATCTGTTCAGCCACCTTTCTTGCCACTATGTCATCGATCTGTGCGAGTCGGAGCTCCATATCAGCTAGCTTCACATCCGTATCTCGCTTCCTCCTCATGCGGCTCCTGTTGCTTTTGATGTCCTCTTGGAATCCGTAATTCCAAGGTACGACACCTTTTCCTCGCATTCATCTCGGATGCTCAGGGTTTTGCAGTGCGAGCGTAAGCTCGACCTTCTCTTTGTCGACTGGAATGACCCCAAGGCAGAGGCCTCCACTTCATCTTCTAAACTTCTGGCGGCTTCTTAGATTGCATCACTGAAGATTACGAAGCCATCGACAAAATTGAGTGATCTGCCGTGAGCATAGAACCAATGCTTTGATTATTCTGTCCAGTTGGATGTGGTCAGAACGATATCTCTAGCTAGGAGGTCGACTTCCATCTGCTCCCATCTCGGCACTGCTCTTGTGATAGCCGCCTGACCCTAGCTTATGATGGTACCGTTTCTTACCCTGCATTGGTCTTGTTCTTCTCAATGGGCGCTTGAGCTTGCTCTCCTGTCTTGTATTGCACAAAGGCCTCCTAGTGATCTCGCAGCTTTGGGTATTTGTCAAAGTGTGGGATCTGACCCATCAGGATGTACTTCTTGTGTAGTCCTTCTTGAAGTTCCTGAAAAGCTCGACCATCTTTTTCACTGTCCATTCCTTCACCCTGGCATGTTATGTCTCAGGCATGGTGAACGTCTCTAGCATTGTGGACCACAACATCTCCTTCTTTATGTCTAGGAGATAGCTTTGCTCATCCCCTCATGTCCTTGTTCGCCTCCAGTTCACTATGCTCATGGGCACGTGATACCACACTAGCCATCCGTTGTGTGCCAAAACTTTCTTGCGGCTTCGGCTGGGGCATATGGTCGACCGTCTGTGCCACTTCGGTTATGACATGTGGACCCTCAATTCTCTTGATAACACCACGTTGCCCGCATGTCCGCTTCTCTCCAACGACTGGGGTGCCCTCATTCCCCTCAACGTTGTCTCCCTCGTTGAGGTACTGGTTGGGATTCTCGTTTTCCTCCTCAATGAAGTATTGGCTTCTCCCCTCTGTGATTATAACGGAAAGCAGCTGTATCATCAGCACATGGCTGTCATGAGACTTTAGGTTTGTGAACTTCTTATCCTTCGTGCTTACTATTCCATTTATATTCAAGGAGTATCCAGACGGTAGCTTGATGCTCTCTAGGCATTCAAACATGCTTTCCTTCTCTGCCTTGCTCAGAGTGTAGCTGGCTGGACTCAAGTAGTGGTTTTCTTTCTCCTTTGTCTCTGGGTGAAAGCCATCACATTGTGCCATATGCTTCATATCATTACATGCCTCAATTGTATCTTTTGATTTTCCATATACACCTAGGAAGCCCAGCAGGTTGATGCAAAGATTCTTAGTGAGGTGCATCACATCGATTGCGTGATGGACATCCAAGACTTCCTAATAGGGTAACTCCCAAAAAATGGACTTCTTTTTCCAGATAGACGCGTGACCATCTTCACTTGTTATAGGTTCGCTATCAGGTCCTTTTTCAAATACTATTTTGAGGTCTTTCATCATGGCAAACACGACCTTTCATCGCGATGCTTTGGCTTAGTACTGTGGTCTGCCTTCTATTCAAAATTTTTGCCTTTCCTCCGAATAGGGTGGCTTGAACCAAGAAAGTGACGATGGTCCATGTATAATATCTTCTTACAGTGTTTCAGGTATGTAATTTTGGTTTCATCCATACAGTGGGTGCAAGCCTTGTACCCCTTGTTTGACTGTTCGAATAGGTTGCCAAGTGCAGGCCAATCAGTGATGGTAACAAACAACAACGCTCGTAGGTTAAACTGCTCATGTTTGTCCTCGTCCCACAAGGAGACACATTCTTTCTTCCACAGCAGTTTCAGATCTTTGACCAATGATCTTAGGTACACATCAATATCATTACCAGGTTGCTTTGCGTCTTGAATAATAATTGACATCTGAATGTATATCCACTTCATGTATAGCCAAGGGGGGAGATTGTAGATACACATCGTTACAAGCCAAGTGCTGTGGCCGCTGCTCATCTCTCCAAAAGGATTCATGCCATCCGCACTTAAACCGAACCTTATGTTTCGTGCATCCTCGCCGAAGTCTTTAAATGTTCTATCGATATTTTGCCACTGTGACCCATCAGTGCGGTGTCTCAGCATGCTGTCTTTGTTGGCGTTCTTCTGCGTACCAGCGCATCATTCTTGCATGCTCTTTGTTCCAGAACAGATGCTTGAGCCATGATATTATAGGAAAATACCAAATCACATTAGCAGGAACTCTCTTCCTTGAAGGCTGTCCGTCAACTTCGCCTGGATCATCTAGTCTGATCTTGTATCGAAGTGCTTTACTATCCGGACATGCTTATAGGTTCTCGTACTCCTAACCGTGATAGAGGATACAATCGTTAGGACATGCATGTATATTCTGTACCTCCAGTCCTAGAGGGCAATCTAACTTCTTAGCTTCGTACGTTGATTTCGGCAATTCATTTCACTCTGAAAGAATGTTCTTCACGAATTTTAGTAACTCACCAAATGCCTTATCACTGACACCATTTTTGGCCTTCCATTGCAAGAATTCCAGCGTGATACCCAACTTTTTGTGTCCCTGTTCGCAACCTGGGTATAAGGACGTTTTGTGGTCCGCCAACATACGCTCCAATTTCTGCACCTCCTTTTCACCTTCCCAGTCCTCCTGTATGCTGCGCAACATCTAACCAAGGTCATCGGCACCGTCATTTTCTTCAACATCCCCGTCCACCTCGCCTAATGTATTCTCTTCAAACCCACTGTATTGACCACAATCCGAAATGTTGACATCTTCTTCTTCATCTTCTTCCACTGCAACCCCTACCTCTCGTGCGATGTCCAACAATTGTAGTGAGGCATGAATCCCAACTGAAACAAGTCAACATGAAGAATACTCCTTCTCGTTTTTGCACTTTTTTCATCAACAACGTATAAAGCCCTATACGTCTTGAATAAACTCTGTCGACTGTCGGTCCACGGTGTACATCTACTGTCGATCCATCTGCATAAAATGCAAGTAATAAAAATTTAGAATTATTTTTAAAAGTTCTTTCAAAGTTCTACGTAGTGTTTTTATTTGCAACTATTTTAACGATTTTTAAATTACCTTAGTTTTCTAATCTACTATCAAATTTTTTATTTTTTCATCTATTTTATAACATTTTTGTCCATAAGTTTTTCTCTCATCATTTTCCATAAATATTTTTAGAGACAAAAATGCATGTAAATATACCTACAAATGTAATATGCTAAGCATACTTAGAGGATGGAGTTGTGGATTTCAAGAAGTAAAATAATTTTCCCCAAAACGAATTTTCTCTCTCTTCATTTTTCACAAACCTATTTAGAGATAAAAATGTATAGAAATATACCTAAAAAATAATATGCTATGCATAGATCATAAGAGGATGAAGTTGCTAACCTTATAGATTCCTCAGATTTGTGTATTATCACCAAAACAATTTTACAAAAAAATTTGGCAGCACCTCCCTTCTTCTGTCCTTGAACACAATTTCTGCAAACCTTTGAAATCACTGGCTCGAGCTGGAGGAGAAAAGAAGAAGTATAAAAAGCACTTTCATTTTAGTCCCAGTTGGTGTTACCAGCCGGCATTAAAGATCATTTAGATATTTAGTCCCCGATTGGTAACACCATCTAAGACAAAAGTGAGGATCTTTAGTCCCGATTTGTGTTACCAATCTTTAGTCCGTGGCGCTCTGATAGGTTCTGATAAGAATCTAACCAAAACTAAAGATTCGAGAGCCATTGTCTTTTTTAAGCGGGACTAATTTTTTTCTAGTCTCAGTTCATATTAGAACAAGACTATTGTGAACTTTGGTCAGCGGAGCAAAGATCATTTCTCCAGTAGTGATCTCGAGCATCATACAACATGAGATGAGACCACTGCATTTGTTTGGTAATGACACCGCTAATAATATCTACATATAAGACTAAAAGAATATTTTTGGTTGTCCTATCTTCGTCTTAAAATATAATAACGTTCTATGAATTTGGACACTCCTAAAAGTTATGTGTTTCATTAGTTGTTATATGTTGAAACGGTTGCAGTACTAAATTACTATCAGATTTGGTTAGGGATGAAAATGGTTAGGTTCGATCAATTTATCCATTAAACCTATTCATAAATTTGATCCAATTAATCATTAGGATCGCTCCCAAAAATATAAATAGATCAAATGGATCAAACCATTAGAACCTAGGTTTAAAGGGTTCAACCCAAAATGACTTTATGTGTATAAATATCTTTAAAATGTGTACAAAGTTGTTTTTTATATAATTTATTATTTCTAGAAAATTTAACTAAATTTAACAAGTTTTCATAGCATGAACACGAGTTTAAAAATTTGGTTCCAAGTTTTATGCATATTTGACTATAATTTTCTGGTCTTAGTAATGCATCATGTGTCCCGCATGTATAAATGACTCAAAATTGTTGCTTCTCTCTGTATAATAAATCATTTCTACAAAATTTAACTAAGTATGACAAATTTTTATAATATAAACGCGAGTTTAAAATTTTTAGGTCCGAGTTTTACACATATGTAATATGAGTTTTTTTCCTAATAATAATGTAGCTCATCCATTTGATATCAATGGATAACCTATTAATATAATAAAATTGTGATAGATTTATCCTATTAAACCATGAATCAACAAACTCAAACAAACTCATACAAGGTTCGACCCGTATCCTAACCGTTCGTATCTTTAGATTTGGTGAGATGAGTTTCAGAGTCATACGAACAATTATTCTTCCTTTTCTATCGTGAGATTGTATTTGTTCCATTTTTATGGTGAGATTGTATTTCTTCCACTTTTGCGACGATAACATACCATGCACGATGCACTTAGGACAAAACAAGAGAGATGAAACCTGCGAGAGCCACTAGCCCAGTACGGGCCGCGGGCTAAACGGCCGCCAGGCGCCATACGTACTTACCGGCGGATCACTCCTCCAATCGCGCGCCGCCGCAACGTGCGCACGCATGCATACATGGGCCTCCACTCCATGCTCCCAAAGGAGGCGCTGCATGGGGCGCACGCGCGGGCACGTGCGTCCCCACTTGACCGTCATGTTTACCGGGCCGGTGCATGCACGCGCGGGCCCTATAAATTGCGTCTCCCGGCCCTGCCAGTGCAGGCCACAAAGCACAACAGGCCGCCGGCAGTTGTAGGGTCGGGTTCGGAGGCTGCCGCCGTCATTGCTCGGTGCATGGAGCCGACTTTTTGCGGGTGCAGCGTCACCAAGATTCACGTGTGCGCCGCCGGCTTTCCTTCCGCTTCCGGCCGTCCTGGACTCCTCGTGTACTCGAGCGTGCGTGAATCTTGATGATGCTGCATCGGCAAAGAGCCGGCCATTCTTCTATTGTTTCCATAAATTATAAAGCATAACGCATGCGTGGTTTCACTTGTCAGGCAGGTATAGTTTACATAGCCGTATGTTCTCGTTCATGTGTGTGTACTATCACTCTTGTATTTGGTAAATTGTTTAAGTTGTACGCATTTTTAGTGTAGTAATACTGTACTAGTTTCATGGTTTCACTATATTGGTGGATTTCATCTTATATCCTTCGCAATACAATCTCACGATAGAAAAAAAAAGAATTATTCGTACGATTCTGAAACTCATCTCACCAAATCTTAAGATGCGAATGGTTAGAATACCGGTTGAACCTAAACCATTTTTAGTGAGTTTGTTGCATGGTTTAATAGAATAAATTCATCACGATTTTATTGTATTAATATGTTATCCTTGATATCCAAATCGATCAGCTATATTATTATTAGGCAAAAAAACTCATATTACAAATATATATAAGTTAGACGAGAATATATATATATATATATATATATATATATATATATATATAGTTGGGCTAGCTGTGTGGCGCGCGCACAACCTCAACCTCATCTTATGTGGCATGGTCGAATCTCTAATTTGAAAACTCAAATTGAAAATCGAACCATTCAAATTGTTCTATATATTAATATCGCCTTGTATACCAAATTTTACATTTTTTCAAAATTTTTTACTATTTTATCGGATAGGTCAAAGATGCATTAATCCAACGATTTCTGGAGTATCTATTTTATTACATCTTTCAGTTATTCTTATATAGTACTTCTTTCGTTTCATTTTATATTACTAGTCTGACTTTTTCATAATAAAATTTCTTTATATTTTGCCAAATTTATTAACAAATTTCTCAAAATTTATAACACCAAATTAGTTTCATGAAATATAATATTAAATATATTTGATAATATGTTTGTTTTATGTGAAATACATTGTTAATTTTTTTATAAATTTAGTTGAACTTAGAGAAGTTTGACTTGAAAAAATTTACTTATAAATTTAGTTGAACTTAGAGAAGTTTGACTTGAAAAAATTTAAAATAAAAACGGAGGAAGTAGTAATATGGCATTATATTGTAATCTGTTCTTTTATTTAATATGTTTGCCTCTGTTTCAAGAAAAAAATAGTTCTTAGTTTTATAATGGCAAAGTTGCCATCTCGTTCTTGTAATGCGTGAATCTTCATTTTTCATGATATAATTAATTAGTTACTAACCAGTATAGACAATCTTCATGCATGTTCATCGTGGAGAGTCGAAGAGAACCATTTTTGGACGTACTTGTATAGTGATGTGATCTGAAAGCGGCAGTACATCCCATACTGATGACACCCCGCAGACACGCACCCGAAACGAAAATTGCATTATCTACGGTTTGTGCTGCCTATAGAGACGACATTCGGGCAAGATCGCGGGCAGCTAGCTAAATGTTTATTGTAGGTCATCCGAGAGGACCGAGACACTGGCTAATCAGCTGTCTGCCGACGTACGGCCAATCACGAGTTCAGTTCACAGTACAAAATACGGTCACTACTAAAAAAGCATTTTGGTTAAATATCAAAATTCACAATAGTCTCAATTTGTGTCGTATCCAGAACTAAAAAATATCTTTAGTTTCACTTTAAAAAGGTAATAGATCTCTATAATCTTTAGTCCCGGTTCGTGTCACGAACTGCATCTTTAGTCCAAGTTTAAATCCTGTAAAGATACCAACCGGGACTAAAGATTGTTTTGATTTTTAGTGCGGGTTGGTAACACCAACCGGTACTAAAGATGGTGTTTTTTAAACTCCTTCTTCCTTCTCACCCGAGCGACTTCACTTGTCTTCAAAATTTAGCTCTAGCTAGAGGGGAGGTGCTGTCAAATTTTTTTTGTGATTTTGTTTTGGTGATAATACACAAATATTTGCTATCTGCAATGTTAGCAACTTCTTTCTCTTATGATCTATGCTTAGCACTTTACTTTGTACGGTTATTTTTTATACATTTTCATCTCTAGATTTTTATGCAAACATGAAGAGAGAAAATTTGTTTGAGACTAATTATTTTACTAAGCACATTACATTGTGTTGAGAAAAAAGTTAGGAAAAATACATAGGAAGAAAAGTATGCTTAGCTCGTAGGAATCTAGTACGTACAATTTTATCTCGCAAAATATTTATGGAAAATGATGAGAGAGAATCTTTTGAAAAAAAGTTATAAAATAGATGACAAAAGAAAAAATATAGAAAATTTGATAGTAGGTTAGAAAAGTAAGGTAATTTTGTTTGAGCTCGTGTAGTAGTAGTACACGTGCATCTCCGTCATAATTGTAGTTGTGCAGGAGGACATCATGATATACTCTCCATTATTGTCTCATTACATATATATATATAATTATTGTAATAATATTTAAATGGTTTGAATTTCATGGATTTTTTCTTACGATTTTTGTGCATTCCATGTAGATGGATCGGCAATGGATGTACAACACGGATCGACGGTCGACAGAGTTTATTCAAGGCGTGCATTATTTTTTGAGTATGGCCGATGCCAACAAGCATAAGAGTTTCATACGTTGTCCATGCAAAAAGTGCATTCGACATCAAAAATTATTCTTGTCGACTTGTTTCAATCGGGATTCATACCTCACTACAATTGCTGGACATCGCATGGAGAGGTGGCGGTTGCAATGGAAGAAGATGAAGAAGACGACGACATGTCCCGGACTGTGATCAATACGGTGGGTTTGAAGAGAACACAGCAGGCGAGGCGAGCGGGGATGCTGAAGAAAACGACGGGTATGATGACCTTGGTCAGATGTTGCGCGACGTACAGGGGGTCTGCGAAGGTGTAAAAGAGGTGCATAAATTGGAGCATATGTTGGCGGACCACAAAATGTCCTTGTACCCAGGCTGTGAACAAAAACACAAAAAGTTGGGTACCACGCTGGAATTCTTGCAATGGAAGGCCAAAAATGGTGCCAGTGACAAAGCATTTGGCGAGTTACTAAAACTCGTGAAGAACATTCTTCCAGAGGGAAACTAATTGCCGGAATCAACGTATGAGGCTAAGAAGTTAGTCTGCCCTTTAGGACTGGAGGTACAGAAGATACACGCATGTCCTAACGATTGTATCCTCTACCGCGGTGAGGAGTACGAGAACCTAGAAGCATGTCCGGTTTGTAAAGCACTTCGATACAAGATCAGACGAGATGATCCAGGCAAAGTTGACGGACGACCTTTGAAGAAAAGGGTTCCTGCTAAGGTGATGTGGTATTTTCCTATAATACCACGGCTAAAGCGTCTGTTCAGGAACAAAGAGCATGCAAGGATGATGCGCTGGCACGCGGAAGAACGCCTACAAGACGACATGCTGAGACATCCCGCCGATGGGTCATAGTGGCGAAACATCGACAGAACATTTAAAGACTTCGGCGAGGATGCAAAAAACCTAAGGTTCGGCTTAAGCACGGACGACATGAATCCTTTTGGAGAGATGAGCAGCGGACGTAGCACTTAGCCTGTAACGATGTGTATCTACAACCTCCCATCTTGGCCATGCATGAAGTGGAAGTACATTCATATGCAGGTTGTTATTCAAGGCCCAAAGCAACCTGGTAACGACATTGATGTGTACCTGAGACCGCTAATCGAAGAACTAAAACTGTTGTGGAAGAAAGAAGGTGTTCCCGTGTGGGATGAGGATAAACGGGAGCAGTTTAACCTACGAGGGTTGCTGTTTGTTACCTTCAACGATTGGCCTGCACTTGGCAACCTATCCAGACAGTCAAACAAGGGGTACAACGCTTGCACCCACTGTATGGATGAGACCGAGTGTATGTACGTGAAACACTATAAGAAGGTAGTGTACATGGGCCATCGTCGCTTTCTTGTTGCAAGCCACCTTGTCCGGAGAAGGGGCAAACATTTTGATCAAAAGGCAGACCATCGTACTAAGCCAAAGCATCGCAATGGAAAGGTTGTGTTTGCCATGGTGAAAGACCTCAAAGTAGTATTTGGAAAGGGACCCGGCAACCAACCTATAGCAAGTGAAGGTGGTCACGCGGTGATGTGGAAGAAGAAGTCAATTTTTTGGGAGTTACCCTACTGGAAAGTCTTGGACGTCCGCCACGCAATCGACGTGATGCACCTCACCAAGAACTTTCGCGTAAACCTGTTGGGCTTCCTAGGTGTATACGGAAAATCAAAAGATACACTTGTGGCACGTAACGATCTGAAACATATGGCTCCACGCGACGGCCTTCACCCGTAACCAAAGGAGAAAGGAGTTCAATACCTAAGTCCAGCCACCTACACTCTGAGCAAGGCAAAGAAGAAATAATGTTTGAAAGCCTAGAGAGCATCAATGTACCGTCTGGATACTCCTCGAATATAAAAGGAATAATAAACACGAAGGATAAGAAGTTCACAAATCTAAAGTCCCATGACCCATGTGCTGATGACACAACTGCTTCTCGTTATAATTCGGGGTATCCTTCCCGATAAAGTCCAGGCAACAATAACAAAGCTATGTGCTTTTCTGAACGCAATTTCACAGAAGATCATCGATCCAGACAGACTAAAAAGCTTTCAGAATGATGTGGTCCAATGTCTTGTCAGCTTTGAGATGATCTTTCCTCCTTCCTTCTTCAATATCATGATGCATCTCCTATGCCACCTTGTCAAACCGTTCTCGTCTGGAGGCCAGCATCGCCAAGGGATATGGAATAGAGGAGGTGATTGAGTTTTGCGTCGACTTTATTGAAGACCTTGTCCCATCGGGGTGCCTGAATCAAGCCACGAAGGTAGACTACGGGGGAAGGAAATTCTTGGAAGAAAGGCAATAATGAACATAGACAATGACTTGTACAAAAAAGCACATTGGACCGTGTTGCAACAATCTTCGTTGGTGGCTCCTTACATCGAGGAGCACTTGGCGATTGTTCGCTCGGAAAACATCGGTAAGACGGATGCCTGGATTACATGCCATCACATCGATGCATTCCCTGCTTGGCTATGACAACGTCTCATGGGCAACGCGAGCATTGACCAACAACTAGCCTTCTTGGCGAGGGGACCATCTTGCTCGATCACCACGTTTCACGCATATGAAATCAATAGGTACACATTTTACACACGGGCCCAAGACTTAAATAGCATGAATCAGAACAGCGTTGTCCGCATCGATGCCGTGGGATACGACGGTACGGCTAGCACATATTACGCCAGCATCGATGACATATGGGAGCTGGACTATGGACCTCTGAAGGTCCCTCTGTTTCGGTGCCAGTGGGTTAGGCTCATTGGTGGAGGCGTAACCATTGATGCAAGTGGGATGACAATGGTCGACCTTAGCAAGGTTGGATACTCAGACGAACCCTTCGTCCTTGCGAATGATGTACGTCAAGTTTTCTATGTCAATGACATGTCTAGCAAAGCAAAGAAGGGGAAAGGGTCCGACGAGCTAAAGCGTCACATCGTTCTCCTAGGCAAAAGAAAAATCATGGGAGTTGAGGATAGAACTGACGATGATTACAATCAGTTTGACGGATAACCTCCATTCGTGGCGGCGGTTGACCCGAGCATCCTCCTATCAACGGAGGACACCCCTTACTCACGCAAATCATAATGAAGGAACAATTGTGCAGAGAAAGTATGTGAGGACAAACGTCACTCAGCTAAATTTATGTATGGACGATGTAAATTAAATCAAATTATTGAATATTATTGTTATCATTTGAATTTATTGTAAATTATTGTAAATTTGTCATATTTAAATTATTGTATATTATTATTTAAATTTAAAATAGTTTTGAATATGATTATTATAATTTAAAATACATTATATAATTATATGTTATTATATAATTTTAATACTCCATATACAAATGTTAATTATATGTTATTATTTAAATTTATAGTATTTTTCAAATAGTATATATGTTAATTATATATTATTATTTAAATTTAAAATAGTTTTGAATATGAGAAATGTTAATTATATGTTATTATTTAAATTTATAATATTTTTAAAACATGCAATATGTTAATTATATTTTATTTTTAAAATTTAATATAGTTTTGACTATGACAATTGTTAATTATATGTTATTATTTAAATTTATAATATTTTTAAATAGGCCATATGTTAATTATATATTATTATACAAATTTAAAAAGTTTTGAATATGATGATTATAATTTAAAACTGTTGAAATATTTAATCTTGGTTTTTAACATAAATCGGAACTAAAGATGAATTTGGATAGGCGGGAAAACATTTTTAGTCCTGGTTGATGGCTTAAACCGAGGCTAAAGATGCCCACCTACCAGTGCCACGTGATCTGCTCCACCATCTTTAGTCCCGGTTGGTGGCTCCAACCGGGACTAAAGATCCTATCTTTTGTCCCGGTTGAAGCTACTAATCGGGACTAAGGTATATTTTGTCCCGGTTGTTGGCTTCAACCGGGACAAAAGATCCCGTAACTATAAATAGCAGGGGCCACGGAGGGATCCGAACACTTAGCCGTTTTCTTCGCAATGCCTCTTCATCGTCTTCGTCTTCGCCGCCGATCAAGCCCTAGGACGCCGCCGCGCCGCCGTCGCCTGGGTCGCCGCAGGTTAGCCACCGTCGCCTCACCCTCTTTTCGCCCTTATGTGTGATGATATGTTAGGGTTTAGGGTTTTCGAGGGGTTTCGGGCGGGAGGCATCGCCGCTGCCGTCGTCGCCACGCGCACGTTGTCGCACGCCGCACGCCCCTTGCACGCCCCCACGGCACCGCCGCCCTCTCCCCTCTGCCTCCCTCTGTTAATTAATTAGAATTGTGTACAATTTTGCAAATTTTTGATTAATATGCATATGTTAAATGGACTTTATATATGTGTATTAGATATATGTGTATTTTAGAATTTTGTATGTTTATGTATAAATGGACTTTATATATGTGAATTTTGTATGTTTATATATGTGTAAATGGACTTGCGAATTTTTTATGTTTATTTATGGACTGTATGTTTAGAATTTTGTATGTATGTGTATGTTAGAATGAATTTTGAATTTTGAATGTGTATTTAAATTTGAATGCATGAATAGATTTAAATTTGAATGTGAATGTGACTTGTGAATTTTGTATTTTCGAACGAACGAGAACGATAAAACGAACGAACGAACGTGAACGGACGGATGTGGACGAACGAACGAACGGACGAACGAACGAATGAACGAACGAACGATCGAGTTTCGTTTGGACGTTCGGTCGTTCGTTCGTTCATTCGTTCGTTCGGTCGTTCGATCGTTCGTTCGGTCGTTACAACGTACATACGATAGAACGAACGAACGAACGAACATCATCCTCCTCTCTTTCTCTCCTCTCCTCTTATCTTCCTTTCCTCCAGACGATAGAACGAACGGACGAACGAATGAATAGATGTGAACGAACGAATGAACGAATGAGTTTCGTTCGTTCATTGATCGGTCGGTCGATCGTTCGTTCCGTTACAACGTACATAGGCATGCAAAGTTCTCTCTTTCTCTCCTCTCCTCTCCACTTCCTCTCCTCTCCACCTTATCTCCCTCACGTCATCCTCGTCTCTTTCTCTCCTCTCCTCCAGACGATCGTACCCACGGACGTGAACGAACGATAGAACGAACGGACGTGAACGACTGAACGATAGTTTCGTTCGTTCGGTCCCTTTACGGTTTATGGTTTAGGATTTGGGGTTTAGGATTAGGGTTAGGGTTTAGGGTCCGAACGAATGGATGTGAACGAATAATAGAACGGACGTGAACGAACGATAGAACGAACGTGAACAATCGAACAAACGATCGGTCGGTTGGTCGGTCGTTCGTTCGGTCGGTCGTTCGTTCGTTCGGTCGGTCAGTCGTTCGTTCGGTCGTTACAACGTACATAGGCATGCAACGTTCTCTCTTTCCCTCCTCTCCTCTCCTCTCCACTTCCTCTCCTCTCCACCTTATCTCCCTCACGTCATCCTCCTCTCTTTCTCTCCTCTCCTCCAGACGATCATACCCATGGACGTGAACGAACAATAGAACAAACGGACGTGAACGAACGAATGATAGTTTTGTTCGTTCGGTCGCTTTACGGTTTATGGTTTAGGATTTGGGGTTTAGGATTAGGGTTAGGGTTTAGGGCTGGATTTCATCTATTTTTCCATCTTCTTCCTTTTGTCTATGTTTTTTTCGTAGACATACATGATTTCACTGAATAATTGATACATGTATTAACCGAATAAATTATTCTTTGTTAGAATTCTTTGATTAAGTCCTCAACCCACAACAACCAAATGGCAGATCGTGACGAGGAACAATTTCTCCTTGACGAGATTGCACGCGGTAGCAGAGAGTTTTACATTGAGGAGGGGACCGAGGATCCAGGCTAATACCTCAACGAGGAGGGGAACGAGGGGGGGATGATTAGGGGAACGAGGAAGTGAATGAGGGATCCACCTCCGTTGGACAGAAGAGGCCACGCCGGCAACGCAGTGTCGCCAAGTGCATGGAGGGTCGATACGTCATAACAGTAGTAGCACCGGACGGTCGACCAAGTGCCCCGGCGGACGCCGCAAAGAAGTTTGTGGCACACAGCGGATGGGTGGTGAGGGATCACATGCCCATAAGCGTTGCGTACTGGAGGCGATCAAGCAAAGGAGGAGATGAGCAGAGCTATCTCCCGGACACAGAGAAAGAAATGCTGTGGACCACAATGCTGCAAACGTTCACCATCCCAGACTCACAACAAGCAAGGGTCAAGGAATGGATGTTAAAGAAGATGGCAGAGCTCTTCAGGAAATATAAGAAAGAGTTACACAAGAAATACATCCTGAAGTGCCAGAACCCAGACTTTGACAAGTTCCCAAAGCTCAGAGATCATTGGGAGGCCTTTGTTGAACACAAGACTGGGGAAGAACCGTGAGCGATCATTGAAAAGAACAAGGCCAACGCAACCAAGAAAAAAAATTCATCACAGGGTTGGGTCAGGCGGCTATCAGAAAGCAATGCAGAAATGGGAGAAAATGGAAGCCGACCTTGAAGCGTGAGATATCGTTCCAGGCATAGCCAACTAGCCGGAACGATCAAAGCATTGGTTCTATGCTCACGGCGGCTCACTTAATCCCGTAGATGGCGCAGTTATCTTCGGCGAAGAAATCCAAGAACCCGGCTGAAGATTAGAGGAGGCGGTGGAGGCCACTTTGTCGGGCTCGTTTAGGCCCGACAGAGAGAAGGACGAACTAACGCTCGCCCTCCAAAACCCAGAGCATCCAGGACGTACGCGAGGAAAAGGCGTCGTTCCCTGGAAATATGGGTTTCAAACTGACATCGAGACGTACAGGAGCCGCATGAGGACCAAGCGAGAGCACGATGCGAGGTTCGTTGAAATGGAGATGCGGATCTCGCAGATTGATCAAATTATGGACGAAAGGCTGAACCAGAGGTTGGCAGAGGAGCGGAGCCATTGGGTTAGCTAGTAGCTAGATCCAGCAACAACGACTCAACTCCAGCAGCAGCACAGCAGCTGCGCGTCAAAAGGAAATGAAGGCGAGTTGGCCCCACAAGCTCAGGCGAGACGGGGAGATGACACTAGGAGAAACAACTCACGGAATATTTCTTTGGAGAAAGTCCTTCATCATATTCATAGGACGAACAACGTCTCCTATTGTTCCACCGCCGTCGCCTCTACGTGGACCGTCTCCTTAGCCTCCTTCGCCTCCTCCGCCTCCTCCGCCTCCTGCGTCGCCTCCACGAGCACCGACTCCTAAACGGTCATCTCCAACTCCACTGCCTTCTCAGTCTCCTCCGTCGCCACAACGAGCACCGACTCCTAAACGGACATCATCTCGAGCCACGCGGTCAATGTCAACCAGTGGACCAAGAAGCAAGAGGCCTAAACTTGACCCGCTCCCACCAGCCCCAAAGAAAACGGCGTACGACATGACTCCAGAGGAGCTGCACGAGGCCGCCCAAGCTGAAGTCAAGGCCTACTTCAGAAACAAGTCTCCTGAGAATCCTCCTGAAATCCCACATACCTAACGCCACAGCCTAAACCGCAACCTCAACCGCAGTCCGACTACGACATGACTATTCAGAACGGGCAAAGATGTATCCCAGAAACCTCTGGAGTTCAGCACAGTTCCAAATGTTAGATCAGAGTTAAGACAATGTATGGAATCTGCTGGAATTTCAATGGATCAATTACACGGTCGTGCTCCCCTGGCGAAGGCTCCGCTGAATACATGTTCAAACTTGGAAAGCCTCTCGTAAAGCTGGATCAAGTGAAAAAGCTACCTACACAGATGTATCGCTTCCACAAGTGGTACATGCAAGAATCCAGCAAGGGTGGAGAGATGGTAACGGGCAGATATTCACTGCACTATTTCTTCCATGGAGGTGACCACTTCTATATCCGATTCGAAGACATATTCGACCTGTACCAGCTTGATGCCCTCGACGTCTCACTTCTTGCTACGCGGGTTCTGTAAGTATCGTTCTGTTATTTCGTTTCTTACCTCCTTGTAGTTAGCTGACTAAAATTCTTTTTAACCGTTGTAGCATGGGGATCCAATACTGCAACAAGCACAACTGTACCAAACTTGGATTCATGGATCCACGCAAAATCAATGGCGTATTGGTTGATCAATTTCCTGATCCAACAGTGGACAACATATACAATGCGCTGGTGCAGAACCACTTCCGGTCGTTTATCCTTCTGCCCTACAACACTGCGTAAGTTTTTTTCCTTCCGTACCGATTTCAATCCCGTGCATACATAAATTTTTATATGTGTCATCTAAACCAATTTGCAGATTCCACTGGGTTCTGTTAGTAATTGACATGGATCACTCGCGGATCCATGTCTTTGACTCAATGGATAAACCAGAGTCCACGTACTCAAAGATATTTGAACTGTTTAACAGGTAATGCCATATATCTTACTTGCTATTGCATATATGCGGTTCTTGGATAATTACTAGCTAACTTTCAACTGCACGTAGGGCATGAGAGAGGCTTCGGGCGAATGTTCGCGGAAATTGGAAAGATAAGCTCTTCGTGAGGATGAACTTTCCACTGAGTAACATGCTCTAAAGTTGTTTTGAATCATTACTTTGTTCTAAAATATGAAATGTATATTAAACCTGTCGTCGTTTCTCCTTTAGTGTGCAAAATAGTCGCAGTGCACCAACTTATGCAGGTACTACGTCTGCGACTACATTCACCGCTTTGTGACCGATGTCACAACTATCGACGATATAAATGTACGTATAACAACCATTAATACATTACGTCTCAATTTCATATTCACTTCATATATTTATTTCACGTTTATTTGAATTAATGATAGCTTATGCGAGTAAGAAACAACCTTCCCCATGAGACTTTCATACAAGCTGCTCAGGAAGAATTGATGGGATTTATAAACGAGCAGATCATTGATCCCGCGGGGGAGTTCTACTTTCATTTAAGTAACTTAACCACCGGATCCACAAAATAGATATTTTTTTGTAACATACGAAATATATGTGGATATTGTACATATGTGTACATATTATGGTAATATATGTATATATTTCCTTCCTTAAGTTCATTTATATATGTGTAAATTATATATTTATTCATATATATGCATGTTGCATATATATGTATAAATATATCTGTGTAAAATATGTATGCACAATATAATATATGTGTGTAAAAGGCAGCAAGCTAGCATCTAGCAGGAAAAATTAAAAAAATAAAGAAAAATCTTTAGTCCCGGTTGGTGTTACCAACCGGGACTAAAGATGCATCTTTAGTCCCAGTTATTTCAACCGGGACTAAAGAGTGCGATCTTTAGTCCCGGATTCATAGTCTCGGTTAGACAACCGGGACTTATTTCAACTGGGACTAAAGAGTGCGATCTTTAGTCCTGGATTCGTAGTCTCGGTTAGACAACCGGGACTACAGGGGGTTGCCAACTGGGACAATAGTGGGGTTCTCCACCAGTGGGTGTAACTACTGGGAAACTCTTTAGTCCCGATTTACAATTCATTTTAGTCTCATGTTCTAAACCAAAACAATGAAAACAAAATTAAAGATGTCTATTTTATGTTTTGATTAAAATAACCAGGGCTAAAGATTCATCTTTAGTCCCGTTTGATAATAGCAACAGGGACTAAAGATAGCGGCGCCATGTGGCTGGAGCCGCCATCTTTAGTCCCAGTTGGTAACAACTAAAGGTATATTTTCTTTTTTTTAAAATTTTTCTTTTACTGCTTGTTGCTTCTTTATATGTTATGCATGTATGTGTGTAAATAGATATATATATATATATATGTATAATATATATATATATATATATATTATGTAATATATGTATATATATATGCAAAATGCATATATATATACATGTATAAATACATATTTTACACCCATATATATGCACTTAACTAAATATATACATATTTCACCAAAAAATACACACACATATAAATATATACATATATTACAATCCTTCTTAATTTCTAATATTCCACATTGTATATTACAAAATCTAATCCTTAGGGTGGGGTTGGATAACTGGTTTTTTATCATAGTGGAACTCTTCCACGGGATCAATAATCTACTCATTGATAAATCCCATCATTGATTCTTAAAAAACCTTTATAAAGTCATCGTGGGAGAGTTTGTCCCTCATGTATTGTTTCTATCGTTTGAAAAAAAGAGAAATAAACATATGAAATCAATAAGAAATGAAACATAATGTATGAATGATTTTTACGTACATCTATTTTCTCGTCAGATTTGATTTGGTGAACTAGTAGATGATTATAGTCGCATACGTAGCATCCACACAAGTTCATCCTCTGCTCCTATTTTGCACACTAAAGAAGAAACGACAAGATATTTAATACACATTTTTTATTTTAAAATAAATTAATGATTCAATATAATTTTAGTCCCTGTACTCACCTTGGAAATTTTGTCCTCCCATCAAAGTTTTTCTTTCCAAGTCCCATGTGTAGTTGTACGGAACCGTGTCCATGCCCTATCCACAGTTGCAAGCTATGATTAATTATTCAAGATCCAAATGGTAGCAATAGCAGCATTCATAATGACAGTGGAATAGACGGCATTACCTTTCTATCACTTCAAAAATCTTTGCGAAGATAGATTCTGGTTTATTCATCGAGTCAAAGACATGGATTTTGGACGAGGAAAGGTAAAAGAGGGACCCAATAGAATCCGCAAATTGAGTGAGATGATATCTATGAAACTGTATATGTACAAGAAGGAAGTTGGTATAAAAGGCAGTAAAAAACTACGTTGTGTTGTACGGCAAGAGTATACAAGTCTTGTAATGTTGCTGCACCAGCATATGTACGATATTGTCCTCTGTTTCTTTCTCAAAATCATGTATCATGTCCGTATTTATGTTGCGGGGGTCCATGAATCCAATGTTGAAACACCCCTCCTTACGGCAGTGTTGAATCTACAATCTACTACAGATAAAATGAATTTTCATCTCAGCTACATACAAGGAGATAAGGAACGAATAATTTAACTGAATGATACTTACAAAACCCAACAACTGATAAGAGACACGTCGAGGGCGTCTAGCTAGTACAGGTTGAATACATCCTCGAAGCGGATCCACGTGATATCATCTCCATGGAAGAAATCTACGTTTTTTATCTACACGCCAAACATCTCTCTACTTTTTCCTGAATTTTGCATGTACCATTGATGGAGTCGGTACATCTGTGTAGAGAGAGTTTTCACCTTAGAAGGCTTGACAAGAGGTCCACCGAGGGCAAACTTGTGTTTCAGATCCTCTTTTGTGCCTTTTCGATTGCTGCACCTCCAGACAGTTGCTCCCTCGTTAGTCCCGTCTCTGTCATAAATTCTCTTAATTCATTTTCACCATCTGGCAGCAACGGCTCAAGCGATTTTTCTGCTTGCTTCCCGAGCTGAGGGACAACTTTTGACTTTCCTTTCTCCTTCTGAAAATACTTTCTGATTGATCATTCATAGTCGGACGGTAAGGCCGGTTTAACCAATGCGTATATCTTCTTAAAGAATGCCTTAGCTGCCGGGTCGATAGGAATCATCTTTTCAGGACTTCGAGGCTTGAAATGTGCCTTCACTTCCGCAATGACAATCGTGGCATTCAACTCGGGAGTGGAATTGTGCACCCATTTCTTTAGAACGGGGAGCTTTGGTGCTTCTAGTGTTGGCTTCTTTGTTTGTTTCGTTGACCTTGACAGCACAGAACGAGTTGGGCTCATAGGAGGCGGAGGAGTCGGTGACTGTTTAGGAGTCGGTGCTCACGGAGGCGACGGAGGAGGCTGAGGAGTCGGTGACCGTTTTGGAGTCGATGCTAGCAGGCGATGGAGGAGGCAGAGGAGGCTAAGGAGTCGGTACCTGTTTAGGAGTCGGTGCTCGCGGAGGCGACGGAGGAGGCAGAGGAG
The DNA here is from genome assembly GCA_019925245.2 of Oryza australiensis. Lineage (NCBI taxonomy): Eukaryota > Viridiplantae > Streptophyta > Magnoliopsida > Poales > Poaceae > Oryza > Oryza australiensis. Next base: position 184,909 of record JAIFGZ020000367.1, read on the forward strand.
GCGAAGGAGACGGTCCACGCAGAGGAGACAAAGGAACAGAAGCCGCTTCTCGATCGAGAAACATGATGAATGGCTTGCACCATAGTATAATTACGTGGGCTATTGTTACCGACCAAATTTGGTAAGCAAATTATCATGTTTGGATCTGAGGCCGAAGCTGATTCGAAGAGAATCAGGTTGTTCTGAAGACAGAATGCACACCAAGTACTGACCGAGTCGGTTCAGGAGTTCATCGGTTGGTGGTCGAATCGGCTAAGGTGATTATCGGCTGATACCGAATCAGACAAGGATAGCCGATGTAGCCGATTCCGATAAGAATAGCTGGTGGGACCGATCCCGAGGAAAAGACATTGGAATTATCTTCAGGTTTGGTTAAAGTGCTTCATGAGGATTGCCATATATGGATAGAGTCCAAGAAAGACAATTGTATCTTGTAATTAGGATATTTTAAATAGTTTCCTTATAGATAATGTCGGTGAGAGTTTGTTTTAGGCATATATCTGTAATTCAAACTGTAATAGAGATTGGAATCGTGCCTGTCACGGACTTATCTTGTATCCGGGTATAAATGCGACGCAAGACCATGTAAATTAACAACAATCAAGTTCAATACAACCTTCGGCGCATCGCCACCTTTTTCTTTTAGTTTATTTCGATGAGTTCTTACTTCTAGTTGGGCTACATCGTTTGATCTCCACGAAAAGGTAAATCTTGTCATGGCGGCTTGTGTTCTTGGTGTTTGGGATTCCATCATCGTGATACTCTAATCCTGGTTACGTGAATCGCTGATTTATCATATATACTGTATAACCTAGATGGATAATGCGATAAAACCTAGATGGATAATGCGATCTAACCCTAATCAGCTAGTCCCTGTTATTAGACAACAACCGATAGGATTAGGTTTTGTCATTGATTTAGATTATACAGTATATCTACCATCTTGAAAGGTGTTCATAGATTCGTATAGATCTTATGCTTCTTTTTATACTTAATGCTGCATCGGTTAGGTCTGACCTATTAAGTCATTTTTAGAATCATAACAGATCTATCTTGTCTCATGATCACTATTAGAGATAGTATCGGGGTTTCAGCTGATCTTATCTATTTTAACTGTCTTGTATGTTTTATATTTACTTGATATGTTAAAGCTGCTCTTTATATTAAGATCTCATTATAATTAAATAAATTATGCCTGTTATCGATCTGTTAAGTTATCTTAATACCTAATCGACCCATATTTAATATAATTAGTCTGCAATGATATCTTAGTATAACGTGGTATCGAAGTACTAGCCGATACATGTTAGATCTATGACATCGGCTATGCTATAAATATATATAATCTGGATGTTAAGGTACTTTTAGACTTAAGTGGTTTATATTGTCTCAGTACGCTACCGATCTATCCCAATCACTTGGTTTAAATGTATTCTGACATTTAGATTCTGTATTATGGATATCTTCAGCCGATCGAATAGGTTTAATTATCTTAGCCGATTCAGTGCATACCGCATCGCCTTAACATCATACGATATGTATTAGCCACCAGTTGATCGGCTATCGTTTGGAGACTAATACTTGTCTCTTTTTTCTTTTTGATTCCAGTCACCAGTCGATCGGCTATCAACTGGCATGCCTACGAACCTAAGAAGCAATACTTTGGACCTGAACTAGATTAAAGCGAATATCTGAGGCCAGTGAGCGGTTTCCCTAGTCAACTCCGGTACGATTTGAGATCAACACGCTTCTTTGCCACGCCCGGTGGTACTTGAGTGCAAGTCAGACACAATGGTCGACATCAAGACTTCTGAGATCGACCAAGAGAACATTATTCCGATCACTATGGACAAATTGATGCTCAGGCGAAAGGCCGAGGTAGAGGAGCTGATGAACAAGTTGCAGACCCAGTATCTGCATTCCCTTGCCCAAACTCGGTCAGGCACCGTCGTAAAAAAGGTACAAGACAATTTTACCAGGGGATGATGAGCCCGAGTCAAGCTCTGGTAAAGGTGCAAAGATCCAACACATCAAACAGGAGAAAAGCGTGGAGCTCAACAATCTGCAGGACATGATCGACTATGCTGTCAATCAGGCACTGATCAACCAATCGGGAATCCTAGTTAACACTCTAAACAATATGATCAAGGACGTGGTCGATTCCAGGGTTACCAAATATCAGGCCAAGGGCCCAATTTTCCTCCCCAAAGGCAAATTCCCACCGTACAGGACTTTGGCCACCGATGGGCTGCAGTCTGTCTTAGCCATACCCCCTGGTCAGCAGATGGCATCGACATCGGCACACAAAAAGTCGATTGTTTCATCATCGGCTCAAAAGCAACCAGACTTCAGCCCCATACTTCTGTCCAGGCACCAGTCGCAGCACGGTGGGCAAGATATCCCTTTGACTGCTCAAGATCAAATTGCAGTCATGTTAAATACAAATCGACCACCAGTCGACCCGATTCCACGAGTGTCGATAGGATCATATTCTCCAAACTTGCAGCAACATCCTATTGGTCCCCAGCTCTGTCAAGATCAGCCGCCCCATAGGGTACATCAGCCTCCTGAGCATCACATGGGATGCAATTTTCATTCACAATATCAGCCTCATTCACCCCAGATGCAGTATCGGTAGGCACCACTTCACTTTGACCAATTTGAGCCAATACAGCAGTAGATGCAATGAGCACAGCAGCAGAAACCTTGGTCAGATATGATCGTAGATGTTATGAGGGAACAATTTGGCCTCAAGCCCAAGGACACAGGCAACATGTATCGGTACCCCTCTCTAGAATATTTTGAGAGGGTTCCACTGCCTAGCCGATACAAGGTGCCAAATTTCTCCAAATTCTCAGGGCAAGACAATGTCTCTACGTATGAGCATGTTAGCCAATGTTTAGCCCAGTGTGGTGAGGCATCGGCTACTGATGCCCTGAGGGTTAGGCTGTTTCCTCTTTCCCTCTCTGGATCGGCTTTCATCTGGTTTCCATCTCTACCTTACAACTTGGTGCAAAGCTGGGCTGATCTGAAGAAACAGTTTTACAGATATTTTTATAGCGGTGTTCATGAGATGAAACTGTCTGATTTGATGGCTATTAGGCAAAAACACGACGAATCTGTTCAGGACTACATTCAGAGATTTAGAGATATGAGGAAAATATGTCATAGCCTGGTTCAGTCCGATTCACAGCTAGCCGATCTCGCTTGACAGGGTCTGCTAACGCCAATAAGGGAAAGGTTTTTGGCTCAGGATTTTGAAAGTTTTGCTTACTTGGCCCAGAAAATATTGGCACATGAACAAAGATTCCATGAGGCCAAGAAAGCTCTTAAGAAAATTAACCATGTTGCGTACTCTTCTGAATCAGAGGAAGATAGCGACTCCAAAGTGGCAGTAGCCGATTGGGCTAGGAAGAAAAAGGTTATCACTTGCCAATGGGTTAATGATTAGGCCAAAGAAGAAAAATACGATTTTGACATCATAAAGGCTGACAAAATTTTTGATCTGCTGCTTTCGGAAAAGCAAATTCAGCTACCAGCCGGTCACGTGATCCCATCGGCTGAGGAACTCAAAAAGAGAAAATATTGCAAATGGCACAACATGGGGTCTCACAGCAAAAACGACTGTAAGGTGTTTCGACAACAGATTCAATCGGATATAGAGGCAGGGAAAATTATATTTGAAGACCCAGAGAAGCCGATGAAGGTTGATGGAAACCCCCTCGCCATCAACATGGTTCAAGCCAATGGTAGGACAGCCGGTAGTGAACCCCTGAAGATGGATAGCTTGGTTAAATTTATGAAGGACCTCATAGAAAGGGAAACACCGCCTTACGCCAAGGTTGTCGAAAACATAGGCGGGAGATGATAGGCCGATGAAAATTGATGACATTCCGTTCCCTATCAACATGGTCCACATAAGTGGTAGAGCAGCTGATAGAAGGAATCATCGGCAGCCCAACTCCGCTAGGGCCATCAACAAGTCCCAAGGAAGATATGACAGGCGGGAAAACATCGACAACTTTGATCCTCATTGGGGCTATGAATTTTTTTGATTCTGTTGGAACAAGGGTGTGAGGTTGTCATCAATCAAAGACTGTCCGACATGTAGCGATCGTGGTGCCGATCACCCTGGGGAGTCTAGCCGATCCTGTTCTGAGAGGAATCGACTGCCACAAAAGAAACTCCCTATTCATCAAAGGCTGGGTCCTATTCATCAAGATTTTTTCCAAGATGACGATAATGATGATGAAGACGAAACAATGAACCCGCAATAGTGCCCCTTCGATACTTTCACAAAGACTCAAAAAAGGAGGGTGCAACGGATGAAGAGTAGGGGTCGGCTGCAGGAGGTGCAAGCCAAGATCAACCATCGACTAAAAGAGCACTCAAGGAAGGAGTGGCGTGTGAAGGGCAAGGTTGTTTCAGCCGATGAAGTTCAAGCCGACATGGAAAAAAGATTGGCCAAGGGAAAAGCTATGGCCTCTGCATCGGTCAACATGGTTTTCGTACTACCAGCCGAGTATGAAGCAGCCCAGGCCGATCCAGACATGGTTGAGGAGTCCTTTGCCAAGTTAATTTTGTCCCCAGAGCAAGCTATCTTCGAAAAACCAGAGGGGACAGGACATCGACACCTTAAGCCACTATACGTTAAAGGATTTGTCAATGGCACACCGATGTCCAAGATGTTGGTCCATGGAGGAGCCGTTGTGAACTTGATGCCCTATACCACGTTCAAAAAATGGGCAAGAATTCCGATGACCTCCTCAAGACCAACATGATCTTGAAAGATTTTGGAGGCAATCCATCAGAAACCAAAGGGGTTTTGAATGTGGAGTTGACAATCGACAGCAAAATTGTGCCTACAACTTTCTTTGTCATCGATGGAAAGGGATCATATAACCTGCTGCTAGGAAGGGACTGGATTCATGCCAATTGCTGCATCCCTTCTCCCATGCACCAAAGCTTAATCCAATGGCAAGGCGACCAAGTTGAAATTGTGCAAGCTGACAGGTCAGTAAACGTTGCTAATGCCGACTTAACTCTTTGGGAGATGGATGACATTGGTTGCTTGTCCGACATGGTTCGGGAAGCCAATTATCTAAAAGTGTACGATTATGAAATATAGCCAATCGGAGACGAAGAGCCCCAACTTCTGCTTTGAGGGCATCGTGGAGGGGTCAAGCGTCTACACAAAGGACACTGTAGATGATCTTGATTGCAAGCTAGGACAAGGCTTTATGTCGGCCAACGACTTAGAAGAAGTCGATATAGGCTCAGGAGATAGGCCTAGGCTGACATTCATTAGTAAAAATTTATCTTCTCAATTTAGAACCAAGCTTATAGAACTTCTGAAGGAATATAAAGATTGTTTTGCTTGGGAGTATTTTGAGATGCCTGGGCTTAGCCTATCGATTTTCGAACATCGGCTCCCTATCAAACCTACATATTGGCCGTTTAAGCAAGCACCTAGAAGGTTCAAGGCCAATATGTATGATGCTATCAAGGCTGAAATCACTCGTTTGTATGATGCTGGTTTCATTCGGCCTTGCCGATACGCTGAATGGGTTTCCAACTGTTGGAGACGCCCGGACCTCCCATTATATTTGCAAGATGAGGTGAAATGCTTCAGCTCATCAAATAAACATAACGAAACATCCAATGTCCTGAGAGAGGGATATGTGAGACATTGCTGGGCCTTTAGCCTGCGAGTCAACTTCAGCTTGAGATGTGCCCGTCAAACCACTCGAAGGCGGTGACCAGATGTGTTACACATTCAGGAGACTTGACGAAATTGGATAAAGATCTACAACATCTCAAATATTCCTAACTCATACTCATGTGAATCTAACTCCCAGGATGTGCGCTAGATTCCCACTTTCTTCCCAAGCTTGAGCATACAAAGAAAATACATCTAGATTGATAAGTATCTATGGATTACATCAACATCATTGATTACATAGGCCAACCGGCCAAATAAAAATGTAAATAAATCAGAGAACAACGGAGGCTTGATTACCCACCCACAAGCACATCGAGTAGAGGTTTACCCCGTTAAGTTTAATTCCTAGAAGAAGCAAATCGGAAACCCGCATCACTCAAGGACTAAGTCTAAACCTGCAAACAAAATGGATATTTCAGTGGCAAGAGTCAGTACATTAATCTAGTTACTATAATGGCAAGCACAAGTCAAACCTAACATACTACATGATAAGCTTATTTTCAACGGAAGGCTATATAGGTGGTTCATTTTCAGCATCAAGCAAATTTTAGTTCACAATTCTTTTGCAAAGAAGTTGATGCTTCAATTAACAAAGACAAGTTTATGTTCCACCATTAAATTCATTATGTTTCCATCATAAGTAATACCATGCCATTCTCCATGACAACAATTCACAATATATAAATACCACCATACTCACACAACTCAACACATTTTGTCACTTTTAAAATCAAGTTGCAATTCCACAAATTTTAAAAACAATATAGTCTATACTTATGACACTTCACCAAAGCGCTCTTGACCGTGAGCACGGCTAATCGATTAGTTTTATTAACTCTGCAGACTCTGTACAGCTTTATCCACATGAAGTGAATCACTCTAGTTTATTCGGTACCCGTCGGTACCATCATAATCTACACATTGAGTACAGTCTAGAGTGAAGGGTTACGCGGAAGCTACGCTAGCCGAAAACAAAAAATTTCTACCGCGCAAACCAGGAACACTTGCAAGTAAGGGCCGATAGATCGTTACCGATTGGAGTGTGCAGCGAAAACAGCCAATCAGGGCTATCCGATCCGGAACAGTGTGGCCGATTCTCGCAAGCCGACAGCCGATACCCGGGGACAGCCGATTCGCCAATCAGCCGATTCGCAGATGCCGTAGCCGATCCGAAGCTGATCAACAGCGCGCAACGTAGCAGCGCCTCTACCGGTATCCACACGTCCGGGGACAAAACGTCGTACACCCGTGTGCTAGCACGCGATGCAAGGCTAGGGTTTGGCTCGAAAGTGGGGAGGGTTTCCGTGGAGATTGATCTCGGCGACTTCTGTTGCACGCGATGCAATTGACGTCTCACAGCTCTCCACCCCTCCCTCCTTTATATAGAGTTGGCCGGCGGGACTAGTGGCCGATTAGGACTCTATTTTGAATCGGATCTCATCCGTATCTCATAGAGTTGGCCGCCCCACACGTCGTAAGCCCATAGGACTCTATCCGATCGGATCCCTATCCGATCGAGCCGTATCCGAGTCCAACTCGAATATCTATTCTATCCCCTTAAGCGTGCGACCGTAGGTTCAGGTATACTCGGTTTCGGCTATAGTCTAACTTAGCCGATCGTCGGCTCGAGTCCAACTCAGCCGACCAATAGCGGCGCCTAGCAGCACATATTGACACCATAGTATACAAGAATATAATATCGGCTCGAACCTGTAATGTGTACACAAATCCCTTTGCCTCACGATACCGGTTAAGCTATAGGCAAGATGTGTGCCATCCCTTCAATAGCTTAACCATTCACTCGAACCGTATTGGATTATCGTCCGTTGATTGACTCCTCAATCAACTTAGCATGGCCATGCATTTCCATAATCCATTACCTCGAGGGGCCGAGATATCTCTCCAAAGGAGGGGCAAATTCCATCTTGATCACTCACATCCCACTCTATGTTTCATAGCAAACCCGAAAACTACCTTTATAACTATCCGATTCTGAAATAGCGTTTGGTAGTCCCAAAGTAGGCTACTACACATGTTGGAATCCATGGTGATCTCAGGTCTAAGGACTTTGTACCAACACTACCGAGACCAACTAATGGCACATTAATTCTGTAGTGTCTCATGGTGGGTCTATCCAACAATGTGTTCTCTAACACATATGTCCATGTTTATTGATTTGGTATCTCCATACCCATGATCTACGAGACATGATCATCAATCAATAAACATGCCGATCTTAGAATCATATTTGTTCCAACAATATGACATATGATCGAGGATCGTTTAGAAATAGATTCATACATATCGAGTCTCATAAATAAGTCACGTACTTATTGATCAATACAAGATGTCTATTTCATGGAACTGAATAACACTTTATTCATTTATACATAAACATTGACGTGATATCCAACATCTCCATGTTGCCTCTAGTGCATATCACTAACAATCTCCCACTTGCACTAGAGTCAATCATGTAAGTATCTAATACCCATTGCTCTTGTGTGCGCCTCATGCTTCGGCCGAGGAGAGGTTTTGTCGCGGATCGGCTATGTTGAGATCCGTGTGCACTTTGCATATCTTGACATCACCTCTGTCCACAATCTCGCGGATGAGATGATATCGCCGAAGTATGTGTTTGGACTTCGATGTGACCTCGGCTCCTTGGCTTGCGCAATGGCTCCACTATTGTCACAATAGAGAGACATTGGACCAGTCGTACTAGTCATCACACCAAGCTCGAAACGAATTTCTTGATCCAAACAGCCTCCTTTGCAGCTTCCGAAGCAGCAATGTACTTGGCCTCCGTTGTAGAATCAGCAACGGTATCCCGCTTGGAACTCTTCCGTGATGCGCCTCCGTTCGGCGAACACGAACCCGGCATTGCGATCTATAATCATCCTTGTCCGTTTGGAAGCTAGCATCGGTGTAACCACTTACAACGAGCTCTTCTTCACCTCCATAGACTAGGAACATATCCTTAGTTCTTCTCAAGTACTTAAGGATATTCTTTTACAGTCCAGTGACCTTCACCTGGATCTCGATCGTATCTGCTCGTAGCACTCAAAGCCTACGAGACATCGGGCGTGTACAAAGCATGGCATACATGATGGATCCAATTGCCGAAGCATATGGAACCATACCCATCTTATTCCGCTCATCATGTGTCCGAGGACACCGATTCTTGCTAAGATTAATGCCATGTGACATGGGCAAGAAACCTTTCTTGGAATCATGCATGTTGAACCTTTTCAACACCTTGTCAATGTATGTACTTTGGCTTAATCCAATTAGCCTCTTGGATCTATCTCTATAGATCCGAATGCTAATATATATGCTTGCCTCCCTAAGTCTTTCATGGAAAAACTATTTTTCAATGAAGACTTGACGGATTCAAGCATAGGGATATCATTTCCAATCAGTAATATGTCATCCACATATAAGATTAGAAATACAATTGCGCTCCCACCGACCTTTTTGTAAACACAGGCCTCTTCTTCATTTTTGATGAAACCAAACCCTTTGATTACTTCATCAAAACGAATATTCCAACTCCGAGATGCTTGCTTCAATCCATAAATAGATTTCGTAGCTTGCATATCTTTCCGTGATTCGGATCGACAAAACCCCGAGGTTGTATCATGTATACATCCTCGCTTAGGTTTCCATTTAGGAAAGCCGTTTTGACATCCATCTCGCCATATCTCATAATCGAAATATGCAGCAATCGATAGGATAATCCGAATAGATTTAAGCATTGCGACGGGCGAGAAGGTTCCATCATAATCAACTCCTTGAATCTGTTTAAAACCATTCGCCACCAATCGCGCCTTATAGATGTGAACATTTCCATCCATATCGGCCTTTTTCTTAAAAACCCATTTACACTCAATGGTTTTGACACCATCAGTGCATCAACCAAGTTCCAAACTTGATTGTCGTACATGGATTCTATTTCGGATTTCATGGCTCCAAGCCACTTGTTGGAATCGGGTCCCACCATCGCTTCCTCATAGGTCTTAGGTTCATCGTTGTCCAACAACAATATATCACGTTGTTCCGCACTGTGTACTGTCGCGCATGACGTGATCTTTTAGACCTTCGTGGGGTGTATCTACAACCGGTGGCGCAACACTTTGTTCCTCCTGTTGTGGTTCCGTGGTCGTTGAAACGTTTTCGGTGTTTCTTGAACTTCTTCAAGATGCACCCGCTCCCACTAACCCTTCTTGAAAGAAACTCTTTCTCCAAGAAGACACCATGTCGGGCGACAAACACTTTGCCTTGTTCCCGATTATAAAAGTAATATCCCTTAGTTTCCTTAGGATATCCTACAAAGAAGCACTTGTCGATTTGGGTGTGAGCTTGTCGATTGTAAACGTTTTACATGAGCCTCACATCCCAAAATTTTGAGAAAAGACAAACTAGGGAGTTGCCCTGTCCATATCTCATATGGTGTCTTTTCAACCGACTTAGATAGAACTCTATTTAGTGTGAGCGCAGTTGTTTCAAGAGCATATCCCCAAAGGATAACGGAAGATCACTTTGGCTCATCATCGACCGCACCATGTCCAACAAGGTGCGATTTCTCCGTTTGGACACTACGTTCCATTGTGGAGTTCTGGCGGAGTCAAGGTGGAACAATTCCACAATCTTTCGATGATTACCAAACTCTTGGCTCAAGTATTCCCTCCACGATCGATCGTAGAAACTTGATTATTTTCCCTAAATGATTCGTACTTCATTCGGAATTCTTTGAACTTTTCAAAGGATTCGGACTTATGCCTCATTAAGTAGATATAGCCATATCTACTAAAGTCATCGGTAAAGGTAATGAAGTACGATAACCACCTCGGCCGTTGAGCTCATTGGTCCACATACATCGGTATGTACGAGTGCCAACAAGTCACTTGTTCTCTCACCGTGCCCCGTGAAAGGTGCCTTTGTCATCTTACCAAGTAAACAAGACTCACATGTCTCAAATGATTCAAAATCAAAAGAGTGAAGCAATCCATCCTTATGGAGCTTCTCCATGCGTTTCTTATTTATATGGCCTAAGCGACAATGCCGGATAAACGTGGGGTTTATATCATTAGAGAGTTGCCTTTCGTATTAATGTTATAGATGGGAGACACTTCAAGATTCAAAACGTATAATCCATTCACCAATGGAGCATGAAAATAGAACATATCTCGAGATATATTGAACAACCATTGTCCATTGATCTAAATCATATCCTTCCGCTTGCAAACATGAAGCGGAAATAACGTTTTGACAAGTGTTGGAACACAATAACAATTATTCAATTCCAAAACTAATCCGAAGGTAGATGAAGTGGTATCGTGCCGACAAGAACCGTAGCAACGCTTGCTCCATTGCCGACGCGCAGTTCACCTCGCCCCTTCTCAATCCTCTACTTCTTCTCATTCCCTGCAACGATTTGCAAATATGAGCTACGATCCGGTATCAAATACCCAAGAGTCAATAGGTGAAGTAGCAAGATTAATGTCTATAACATTAATACCTGAAGCGAAGTCGTACTTTGCTTCTTTTTGAGATCCTCCATGTACTTCTTGCGGTTCCTCCTCTAGTGGCTGTCTCCTTGCAATAGAATCAAACGGCATCGATGCCGCCAACCCCTTCTTGCCCTTCTTTGCATTGGAGGCACTCGCGATCTCATCGGGAGTTAACTTCCTCTTGGTGCAAAGTTTCTTGACGGTGGTTTGCGCTTAGCCTTCGCATCATCATCACATGATGACCGTTTTTCTGGATACTCTCCTCATGTCTTTAGCATCCCATGCAATTCAGCCAAGGTCCTATCCATATTGTTCATGTGATAATTTAATATGAATGGCTCGAAGCTCGGAGGAGCGACCGGAGAATCACATCGTAGCCAACTCTTGGCTAAGGGGAAAACCCAGTTTTCCGGACTCTCAATGTAGCCAATCATCTTTATCACATGCGGATCGACGGGATTCCCCTCAAGCAAGCTGCACGCAAACAAGGACTTTGAGGTGTTGAACCTCTCGGCCCGAGCTTGGTTCTCAAACATGCCACGCAGTCCCCGAATAATAGTGTGAGCATCGCTGCTCTCATATTGCTTCAAGCTCGGGGGACATTGTAGCAAGCATGAGACAGCTTATATCTAGGGCATCATTAGTGTGCTTCTCATAAGCCCTCCGTGCGTTGCGGTGGCATTAGTTGGCAAATCCTCGGGATAGGGTACTTCAAGAACGTACTCCTTACGCTCTTGCTTGAGAACAATTCTCAAGTTGCGATACCAATCCATAAAGTTTGTTCCATTTAATTTTTCCTTTTCGAGAATAGATCGCAAATTAAAGGTACTGGGTGTAGTATTAGCCGTCATTTATTCTACAAAGAAAAAGCAAAGTTTAGCACAATGTTTATGCTATGTCTATTGTTAAACAATTTAACATTAGACTCCCATTACGTATTTTCCACCTTCCCTCTAGGTTACGTATTGGGTCAAGATCCACATGTTAATTAATTTTCTAGTGAGCTTTGGCATCACTGCTAGAAAATTAGTAACATCGGTAAGCAACACCTTGCTAATCACATCTCTATGTGACTCTTGTTGTTGGTGTGGCATCTCCATGCCCGGCGCCAACCTATGCCCCAAGGCCCAAAACTGTTTTGATAGCCTTGTTAAGTAAACCAAATGCTCCTGCATGTATATGTCGACATATACCCCTCGTGTTATGATAGAGAATGACACTGCTGCAAGCGGACCCACCATTGACGAGCATAACGGTGACGGGTGCAACATTTGGAAGGGCATCATTACTACTTAATTTTGAGAGGGATGCTATCCTATCAAACAAACATATCACATATGAAATCAAGAAGAATAGCATATAATGAAATAGTATGGCCCCCTTCACATGGTGATCTCCATCTCCATGTCGGCGCGAGGATCTCCATCTTCGGCACCATATTCCAAGTGTCGAATGCTTGATTTCTTCAAACTAAGCTACTACTATAGAAGCTCTAATTGAAGATTACATCGACTCGCAGGTCGTGAAAGAATATTACAAGCATTGCACGTATGAAAGAATATTACAGGGATTGCACATATGAAAGAATATTACATGCATCACATGCATCTCATACATCTCATACATACAATAGGGCCATACCATCTCAAAGCATTCTCTGCAAAAACAAGTTAGGCGTAGAAACGTTTTCTACCTATCGCAGAGCTACGGCATCGAGACGACCTATAAGGGGTACGCACACCACACGAAATTCATAGATCCAATCTATGAAATCGCTTATGGAAACCATATCGGCATAATCATATTATGCCGTCCCGATACACTATCAAGGGAGATGGTTTGCGTAGGCGCGAGGCAGCAACAAAGTCGGACTACGAGATAGCTTCGGTATAATCACATTATACCGTTCCGATACACTATCAAGGAACGCTATCTCGAACCCAACTCAAACCGAGTTATTTGGAAATTGCTTCGACGTAATCACATTACGCCGTTCCGATACACTATCAAGGAACGCAATTACCATTAACTCTCCTCAACAGATCCCGTAAAACCGATTGATCTAATCAACCCGTGCGCAAAACTTGTTCCAGATCCAATCTAAAACCCGAACTAAGCAAGATTAGCTCTGATACCACTGAAGGGTTACGCGGAAGCTACGCTAGCCGAAAACAAAAATTTCTACCGCGCAAACCAGGAACACTTGCAAGTAAGGGCCGATAGATCGTTACCGATTGGAGTGTGCAGCGAAAACAGCCAATCAGGGCTATCCGATCCGGAACAGTGTAGCCGATTCTCGCAAGCCGACAGCCGATACCCGGGGACAGCCGATTCGCCAATCAGCCGATTCGCAGATGCCGTAGCCGATCCGAAGCCGATCAACAGCGCGCAACGTAGCAGCGCCTCTACCGGTATCCACACGTCCGGGGACAAAACGCCGTACACCCGTGTGCTAGCACGCGATGCAAGGCTAGGGTTTGGCTCGAAAGTGGGGAGGGTTTCCGTGGAGATTGATCTCGGCGACTTCTGTTGCACGCGATGCAATTGACGTCTCACAGCTCTCCACCCCTCCCTCCTTTATATAGAGTTGGCCGACTGGGACTAGTGGCCGATTAGGACTCTATTTTGAATCGGATCTCATCCGTATCTCATAGAGTTGGCCGCCCCACACGTCGTAAGCCCATAGGACTCTATCCGATCGGATCCCTATCCGATCGAGCCGTATCCGAGTCCAACTCGAATATCTATTCTATCCCCTTAAGCGTGCGACCCTGTAGGTTCAGGTATACTCGGTTTCGGCTATAGTCTAACTTAGCCGATCGTCTGCTCGAGTCTAACTCAGCCGACCTGTCAATAGCGGCGCCTAGCAGCACATATTGACACCATAGTATACAAGAATATAATATCGGCTCTGAACCTGTAATGTGTACACAAATCCCTTTGCCTCACGATACCAGTTAAGCTATAGGCAAGATGTGTGCCATCCCTTCAATAGCTTAACCATTCACTCGAACCGTATTGGATTATCTGTCTGTTGATTGACTCCTCAATCAACTTAGCATGGCCATGCATTTCCATAATCCATTACCTCGAGGGGCCCAGAGATATCTCTCCAAAGGAGGGGCAAATTCCATCTTGATCACTCACATCCCACTCCATGTTTCATAGCAAACCCGAAAACTACCTTTATAACTATCCGATTACGGAATAGCGTTTGGTAGTCCCAAAGTAGGCTACTACACATGTTGGAATCCATGGTGATCTCGGGTCTAAGGACTTTGTACCAACACTACCCGAGACCAACTAATGGCACATTAATTCCTGTAGTGTCTCATGGTGGGTCTATCCAACAATGTGTTCTCTAACACATATGTCCATGTTTATTGATTTGGTATCTCCATACCCATGATCTACGAGACATGATCATCAATCAATAAACATGCCGATCTTAGAATCATATTTGTTCCAACAATATGACATATGATCAGGGATCGTTTAGAAATAGATTCATACATATCGAGTCTCATAAATAAGTCACGTACTTATTGATCAATACAAGATGTCTATTTCATGGAACTGAATAACACTTTATTCATTTATACATAAACATTGACGTGATATCCAACATCTCCATGTTGCCTCTAGTGCATATCACTAACATAGAGGTCACCACGAAGCCTTTACACTACTTAGCCCCTAGCCTTGCACCAGCACGACACGTGTTTCCTCCATCCTAGGCATACTGGAATATGACCTAGAACCGTTAAGTGGCGGGCTCACGCCTTAACTTAACGCCGTGGTGGCGGACGTGACAGGAACCGACCCATGTGGCACGATATCGTTGTATTGGACAGACTTAGTCTCCTAAACTACCCATCGGGGTAAATAGGAAGTTCCTCTGGGTTATCCGAACCCATACTTACCGCGCCTACCATAATGTAAGGCTAGGTGCTAAGTAGATTATTCAGCTAAGGCTATCCCACACTAGCATATGTGGTTGTATGGTTCACTTTAAGTTGGTGACACAAGTTTGGTCCTTACGGACTCGGGCAAACACTCCCCATATCGGCAATGCAAATACATCAATTGCATGCCACTTGCCGCCCATGTCAAAATCATATTTTTACCCATTTTGGTTTGCAAATACTCATCTTATTAAACCCATTTCAGCAAGGGCACACATATCAAAATATGTTTTAGTACACGATGGAATAAGTATTTGCACAATCTCTAGGCATGGCTAAGCAAGTGTTGCATAAAGCATGTATAAACCCATTCGAGCACAAGGTAAGTTCTCCAACCATCTCTATGGTTACGAAAAACAAGGGTTTCAAATATTCAAGGTAGGAAATGCAGCAAATTGGTCATAACTACCATAACCGAGTTTTAAATATTGCTACAGTCTAGGTTCACATGCAACTTTGCAAACAATCAATTTTCATCCCTCAAAACATGGGATTCAATGTGTTCAAAGGAAAGGAGGGGAATAACTTGCCTTGATCTGGAGAAATGTTAGCTCCTAATCCACTCCATTGCTGTTTATGCAATTATCTAAACAAAATACACGATATGCAATTAAACACCGAAAATAGGCAAAAATCCAAAACACTCTAAAATGCATGATTTTTGCACATTGAGTTATGAGGACGTTGCGGCATAGGGTTAGGTGATGTTTGGACAGTGTTTCTATAATCTGATTTTTAATTATTTGACTTCACAAGGGTGAAGAAATATGCTTTCTAAGTCTAAGACAATTGGTTTCACAATTTTTCGAGTTGTTATAGATTTGCTAAGTATTTTACAAACCTATAACGTGTTTTAGGCCTATAGTTTTTTATAGGGGTGGTTCTAAGGTTTTAGGTTCAGAACTTGTTTATTTTGCTTAAGAGAGTTGAAAGTGGATAACTTATCAAATAAATCTAATCCTAGGTGCAAAACTTTTGGAGCCTAAATTGCTTCAGTATGTATATATTTCTTATGCTAGGAAATGCTACTAGAGTAGGTGTTTAATATTTTAACCTAGGTCTTCCTTATAGAGTTATTTGTGATAAGTCTTTGTGAACTTGGAATGAAAATGGGGTTCACTGGTCCACATGTCCTATTCCATTTTACCAGAGCTTAGAATTTAATTCATGTTTATACAATCACATATATATAGTTAGATGTATGTGCATATGGTACTTAGCTTGTTTAGCACCTAGGTTATCTCTTTAGGGTTTTTACTATATATCCAGTATATGAGTTGCTATATTTTATTTTACCTGTTTGAATTTCACCATTTTCTGGATTTAGGGAGACTTAGTTGACTTCAAATGGATGAAAAATGAATTTTCCATAAATTTTACAATTCTAAGTGTGTATTAAGTCATTTATTCCTTACATAAAGATTTTAAGGGGTTTTACTACACAGTGAGCACCTATTTTATTTTATAATGTGAAAGTATGTATTTAAGTGATTTTACAGAAGTTTAGTTTACTCAAAAAAGAGTTTAAATCAATTTTACATAAATCTCTAAAGTTCAGCCTACCTAAATCACATCATTTTATTAATACTAGTTTTAAAAGCTTTTGGCTCAAAGTAATGAGATGTTTTTATTTTCCCTGATAAGAGAGACTGAGCTGAGGAATCTATAGGATTTGAGCTTGCCTAAAAATGAGTTGATTTGAATTTTGTACTTATTTTGTAAGTTTATTCAAGCTCTAAGTGTGGTTTCCATTATTTAAATATTTGTGATAGAATTTTGCACAGTGGGGGCCAAGTTTCATGTCTTTAAAATAAAGGTCTCAAGTTTGTGAATCCACAGCAATTTGAATCACCTCAAATGGAGTCATGCTTGATTTTATATTGATTTTACAAATCTTGTTCCATTTTCTCCTAAATATAATTGCCTTCAGCCCTTTACTACGTTTGTGGGGTCCACGCATCGGGCACGGCTTGTATGAGTGAATTAACGGGTTTCGCGCGCTGCTCACCGGGGCCCACTTGTCATTTGCTCGGGAGGAAGAAAAGGCAGCCGAGGCGAGCTTCTCCGGCCGACGTGCTTCACGGCGATGCCGTCGACGAACGACAGCTTCTCGGCCCACGCATCCAAAACATAAAACGAAGAGAATCTGTCGGTGGTGGTTTTGTCTCTGGGGATGGCCGGAATCGGAGGCGGCAATGTCGCGAGCGGAGGTGATTCTCGGCGTGAAGTTGCGTTCTAAGTTGTGGCTCGAATTAGAGCAACCTAATGCATGTATGCGAGTGCTTGAGTACCCAGGAGACTCACCAAGTGGCTGGCGAAGATTGGCGAAGCTAGGACATCATCGATGACACGAGGAAAAGGCCGGCGGCGGTGGAGAGCTTTGGGTCAACGTCGCCGGCTTACTTTGGCCTTTGATCTGCCAAGAGGAGAAGAGGGACGACTCAATGATGCCCCGAGGTCGCTACATGTGCGTTGAATCGGACCGTGTCTCACCGGAGCGGGTGGATTTCAGAGATGAAGCTTGGCGGCCGGAGTTAGGGAAGATGATGCTGACCTCCATGCTTGCTACGCCATTGGTTGGGGTTCTCGGGGGTTTTCGCATCGCCACCTTTTTCTTTTCGTTTATTTCGACGAGTTCTTACTTCCAATTGGGCTGCATCGTTTGATCTCCAGCGAAAAGGTAAATCTTGTCACGGCAGCTTGTGTTCTCGGGGTTAGTGAAGGGTTACGCGGAAGCTACGCTAGCCGAAAACAAAATTTTCTACCGCGCAAACCAGGAACACTTGCAAGTAAGGGCCGATAGATCGTTACCGATTGGAGTGTGCAGCGGAAACAGCCAATCGGGCTATCCGATCCGGAACAGTGTAGCCGATTCTCGCAAGCCGACGCCGATACCCGAAGACAGCCGATTAACGGCGCGCAACGTAGCAAGTGCCTCTACCGGTATCCACACGTCCGGGGACGAACGCCGAACACCCGTGTGCTAGCACGCGATGCAAGGCTAGGGTTTGGCTCGAAAGTAGGGAGGGTTTCCGTGGAGATTGATCTCGGCGACTTCGTTGCACGCGATGCAATTGATCTATGGCAGCTCTCCACCCCTCCCTCCTTTATATAGAGTTGGCCGACGGGATTAGTAGCCGCTCGGGACTCTATTTTGAATTGGATCTCATCCGTATCTCATATAGAGTTTGGCCGCTCACACGTCGTAAGCCCATAGGACTCTATTTTGAATTGGATCTCATCCGTATCTCATATAGAGTTTGGCCGCTCACACGTCGTAAGCCCATAGGACTCTATTTTGAATTGGATCTCATCCGTATCTCATATAGAGTTGGCCGCCCACACGTCGTAAGCCCATAGGACTCTATC
Source organism: Oryza australiensis (assembly GCA_019925245.2). NCBI lineage: Eukaryota > Viridiplantae > Streptophyta > Magnoliopsida > Poales > Poaceae > Oryza > Oryza australiensis. The sequence continues at coordinate 203,478 of JAIFGZ020000367.1, forward strand.
CGATCGGATCCCTATCCGATCGAGCCGTATCCGAGTCCAACTCGAATGCCTGTTCTTATCCCCTTAAGCGTGCGACCCGTAGGTTCAGGTATACTCGGTTTCGGCTATAGTCTAACTTAGCCGATCGTCGGCTCGAGTCCAACTCAGCCAATTCACTCACAACGGCGGCGCCTAGCAGCACATATTGACACCATAGTATACAAGAATATAATATCGGCTCGAACCGTAATGTGTACACAAATCCCTTTGCCTCACGATACCGTTAAGCTATAGGCAAGATGTGTGCCATCCCTTCAATAGCTTAACCATTCACTCGAACCGTATTGGATTATCTCGTCCGTTGATTGACTCCTCAATCAACTTAGCATGGCCATGCATTTCCATAATCCATTACCTCGAGGGCCCCGAGATATCTCTCCAAAGGAGGGGCAAATTCCATCTTGATCACTCACATCCCACTCCATGTTTCATAGCAAACCCGAAAACTACCTTTATAACTACCCAGTTACGGAATAGCGTTTTGTAGTCCCAAAGTAGGCTACTACACATGTTGGAATCCATGGTGATCTCAGGTCTAAGGACTTTGTACCAACACTACCTCGAGACCAACTAATGGCACATTAATTCCTGTAGTGTCTCATGGTGGGTCTATCCAACAATGTGTTCTCCAACACATGTGTCCATGTTTATTGATTTGGTATCTCTATACCCATGATCTATGAGACATGATCATCAATCAATAAACATGCCGATCTTAGAATCATATTTGTTCCAACAATATGACATATGATCGAGGATCGTTTAGAAATAGATTCATACATATCGAGTCTCATAAATAAGTCACGTACTTATTGATCAATACAAGATGTCTATTTCATGGAACCGAATAACACTTTATTCATTTATACATAAACATTGACGTGATATCCAACATCTCCATGTTGCCTCTAGGGCATATCACTAACAATCTCCCACTTGCACTAGAGTCAATCATGTAAGTATCTAATACCCATTGCTCTTGTGTGTGCCTCATGCTTCGGCCGAGGGAGAGGTTTTGTCGCGGATCGGCTATGTTGAGATCCGTGTGCACTTTGCATATCTTGACATCACCTCTGTCCACTATCTCGCGGATGAGATGATATCGCCGAAGTATGTGTTTGGACTTCGATGTGACCTCGGCTCCTTGGCTTGCGCAATGGCTCCACTATTATCACAATAGAGAGACATTGGACCAGCCGTACTAGTCATCACACCAAGCTCGAAACGAATTTCTTGATCCAAACAGCCTCCTTTGCGGCTTCCGAAGGCAATGTACTCGGCCTCCGTTGTAGAATCAGCAACGTATCCGCTTGGAACTCTTCCACTGCGCGCCTCCGTTCGGGCGAACACGAACCCGCATTGCGATCTATAATCATCCTTGTCTCTGTTTGGAAGCTAGCATCGGTGTAACCACTTACAACGAGCTCTTCTTCACCTCCATAGACTAGGAACATATCCTTAGTTCTTCTCAAGTACTTAAGGATATTCTTTACGGCGATCCAGTGACCTTCACTGGATCTCGCGGTATCTGCTCGTAGCACTCAAAGCGTACGAGACATCGGGCGTGTACAAAGCATGGCATACATGATGGATCCAATTGCCGAAGCATATGGAACCATACCCATCTTATTCCGCTCATCATGTGTCCGAGGACACCGATTCTTGCTAAGATTAATGCCATGTGACATGGGCAAGAAACCTTTCTTGGAATCATGCATGTTGAACCTTTTCAACACCTTGTCAATGTATGTACTTTGGCTTAATCGATTAGCCTCTTGGATCTATCTCTATAGATCCGAATGCCCAATATGTATGCTGCCCCTAAGTCTTTCATGGAAAAACTATTTTTCAATGAAGACTTGACGGATTCTAGCATAGGGATATCATTTCCAATCGTAATATGTCATCCACATATAAGATTAGAAATACAATTGCACTCCCACGACCTTTTTGTAAACACAGGCCTCTTCTTCGTTTTTGATGAAACCAAACCCTTTGATTACTTCATCAAAACGAATATTCCAACTCCGAGATGCTTGCTTCAATCCATAAATGGATTTCGTAGCTTGCATATCTTTCCGAGCGATTCTGGATCGACAAAACCCCGAGGTTGTATCATGTATACATCCTCGCTTAGGTTTCCATTTAGGAAAGCCGTTTTGACATCCATCTCGCCATATCTCATAGTCGAAATATGCAGCAATCGCGAGGATAATCCGAATAGATTTAAGCATTGCGACGGGCGAGAAGGTTTCATCATAATCAACTCCTTGAATCTGTTTAAAACCTTTCGCCACCAATCGCGCCTTATAGATGTGAACATTTCCATCCATATCGGCCTTTTCTTAAAAACCCATTTACACTCAATGGTTTTGACACCATCAGTGGATCAACCAAGTTCCAAACTTGATTGTCGTACATGGATTCTATTTCGGATTTCATGGCTCCAAGCCACTTGTTGGAATCGGGTCCCACCATCGCTTCCTCATAGGTCTTAGGCTCATCGTTGTCTAACAACAATATATCACGTTGTTCCGCACTGTGTACTGTCGGTGCACGACGTGATCTTTCGACTCTCGTGGGTGGTGTATCTACAACCGGTGGCGCAAATCTTTGCTCCTCCTGTTGTGGTTCCGTGGTCGCGAAACGTTTTCGGTGTTTCTTGAACTTCTTCAAGATGCACCCTGCTCCCACTAACCCATCTTGAAAGAAACTCTTTCTCTAAGAAGACACCGTGTCGGGCGACAAACACTTTGCCTTGTTCCCGATTATAAAAGTAATATCCCTTGGTTTCCTTAGGATATCCCACAAAGAAGCACTTGTCGATTTGGGTGTGAGCTTGTCGGATCGTAAACGTTTTACATAAGCCTCACATCCCCAAATTTTGAGAAAAGACAAACTAGGGGTTGCCCTGTCCATATCTCATATGGTGTCTTTTCAACCGACTTAGATGGAACTCTATTTAGTGTGAGCGCAATTGTTTCAAGAGCATATCCCCGAAGGATAACGGAAGATCACTTTGGCTCATCATCGACCGAACCATGTCCAACAAGGTGCGATTTCTCCGTTCGGACACCCCATTCCATTGTGGAGTTCTGGCGGAGTCAAGCGTGGAACAATTCCACAATCTTTCGATGATTACCAAACTCTTGGCTCAAGTATTCCCTCCACGATCCGATCGTAGAAACTTGATTGTTTTCCCTAAATGATTAGTACTTCATTCTGGAATTCTTTGAACTTTTCAAAGGATTCGGACTTATGCCTCATTAAGTAGATATAACCATATCTACAAAGTCATCGGTAAAGGTAATGAAGTATTGATAACCTCCTCTGGCCGTTGAGCTCATTGGTCCACATACATCAGTATGTACGAGTGCCAATAAGTCACTTGCTCTCTCACTATGTCCCGTGAAAGGTGCCTTTGTCATCTTACCAAGTAAACAAGACTCACATGTCTCAAATGATTCAAAATCAAAAGAGTGAAGCAATCCATCCTTATGGAGCTTCTCCATGCGTTTCTTATTTATATGGCCTAAGCGACAATGCCGGATAAATGTGGGGTTTATATCATTAGAGAGTTGCCTTTCGTATTAATGTTATAGATGGGAGACGCTTCAAGATTCAAAACGTATAATCCATTCACCAATGGAGCATGAAAATAGAACATATCTCTCGAGATATATTGAACAACCATTGTTCATTGATCTAAAATCATATCCTTCCGCTTGCAAACATGAAGCGGAAATAACGTTTTGACATAGTGTTGGAACACAATAACAATTATTTAATTCCAAAACTAATCCTGAAGGTAGATGAAGTGGTACTGTGCCGACAGCAACTGTAGCAACGCTTGCTCCATTGCCGACGCGCAGGTTCACCTCGCCCCTTCTCAATCCTCTACTTCTTCTCATTCCCGCAACGATTTGCAAATATGAGCTACGATCCGGTATCAAATACCCAAGAGTCGTAGGTGAAGTAGCAAGATTAATGTCTATAACATTAATACCGACGAAGTCGTACTTTGCTTCTTTTTGAGATCCTCCATGTACTTCTTGCAGTTCCTCTTCCAGTGGCTGTCTCCTTGCAATAGAAGCAAACGGCATCGATGCCGCCGACCCCTTCTTGCCCTTCTTTGCATTAGAGGCACTCGCGATCTCATCGGGAGTTAACTTCCTCTTGGTGCAAAGTTTCTTGACAGTGGTTTGCGTTTAGCCTTCTGCATCATCATCACATGATGACCATTCTTCTGGATACTCTCCTCAGCTGTCTTTAGCATCCCATGCAATTCAGCCAAGGTCCTATCCATATTGTTCATGTGATAATTTAATATGAATGGCTCGAAGCTCGGAGGGAGCGACTGGAGAATCATGTCTGTCGCCAACTCTTGGCTAAGAGGGAAACCTAGTTTCTCAAGACTCTCGATATAGCCAATCATCTTTATCACATGCGGATCGACGGGATTCCCTCAACAAGCCTGCACGCAAACAAGGACTTTGAGGTGTTGAACCTCTCGGCCCGAGCTTGGTTCTCAAACATGCCACGCAGTCCCCGAATAATAGTGTGAGCATCGCTGCTCTCATATTGCTTCTGAAGCTCAGGGGACATTGTAGCAAGCATGAGACAGCTTATATCTAGGGCATCATTAGTGTGCTTCTCATAAGCCCTCCGTGCGGTTGCAAGTGGCATTAGTTGGCAAATCCTCGGGATAGGGTACTTCAAGAACGTACTTTACGCTCTTGCTTGAGAACAATTCTCAAGTTGCGATACCAATCCATAAAGTTTGTTCCATTTAATTTTTCCTTTTCGAGAATAGATCGCAAATTAAAGGTACTGGGTGTAGTATTAACCGCCATTTATTCTACAAATGAAAAAGCAAAGTTTAGCACAATGTTTATGTTATGTCTTTTGTTAAACAATTTAACATAAGACTCCCATTACGTATTTTCCACCTTCCCTCTAGGTTACGTATTGGGTCAAGATCCACATGTTAATTAATTTTCTAGTGAGCTTTGGCATCACTGCTAGAAAATTAGTAACATCGGTAAGCAACACCTTGCTAATCACATCTCTATGTGACTCTTGTTGTTGGTGTGGCATCTCCATGCCCCGGCGCCAACCTATGCCCCAAGGCCCAAAACTGTTTTGATAGCCTTGTTAAGTAAACCAAATGCTCCTGCTGTATATGTCCGACATATACCCCTCGTGTTATGATAGAGAATGGCACTCGCTTTGCGGACCCACCATTGACGAGCATAACGGTGACGGTGCAACATTTGGAAGGGCATCATTACTACTTAATTTTGCGAGGATGCTATCCTATCAAACAAACATATCACATATGAAAGCAAGAAGAATAGCATATAATGAAATAGTATGGCCTCCTTCACATGGTGATCTCCATCTCCATGTCGGCGCTGAGGATCTCCATCTTCGGCACCATCTTCCAAGTGTCGAATGCTTGATATCTTCAAACTAAGCTACTACTATAGAAGCTCTAATTGAAGATTACATCGACTCGCAGGTCGTGAAAGAATATTACAAGCATTGCACGTATGAAAGAATATTACAGGGATTGCACATATGAAAGAATATTACATGCATCACATGCATCTCATACATACAATAGGGCCATACCATCTCAAAGCATTCTCTGCAAAAACAAGTTAGACGTAGAAACGTTTTCTACTTATCGCAGAGCTATGGCATCGAGACGACCTATAAGGGGAGTACGCACACGGCGGTCACATTATGCCGTCCCGATACACTATCAAGGGAGATGGTTTGCGCAGGCGCGAGGCAGCAAACAAGATCGGACTACGAGATAGCTTCGGCATAATCACATTATACCGTTCCGATACACTATCAAGGAACGCTATCTCGAAGCCGACTCAAACCGAGTTCTATGGATATTGCTTCGACGTAATCACATTACGCCGTTCCGATACACTATCAAGGAACGCAATTACCATGAACTCTCCTCAACAATTCCCGTAAAACCGATTGATCTAATCAACCCGTGCGCAAAACTTGTTCCAGATCCAATCTAAAACCCGAACTAAGCAAGATTAGCTCTGATACCACTGAAGGGTTACGCGGAAGCTACGCTAGCCGAAAACAAAATTTTCTACCGCGCAAACCAGGAACACTTGCAAGTAAGGGCCGATAGATCGTTACCGATTGGAGTGTGCAGCGGAAACAGCCAATCAGGGCTATCCGATCCGGAACAGTGTAGCCGATTCTCGCAAGCCGACAGCCGATACCCGAAGACAGCCGATTAACAGCGCGCAACGTAGCAGCGCCTCTACCGGTATCCACACGTCCGGGGACGAACGCCGAACACCCGTGTGCTAGCACGCGATGCAAGGCAAGGGTTTGGCTCGAAAGTAGGGAGGGTTTCCGTGGAGATTGATCTCGGCGACTTCGTTGCACGCGATGCAATTGATCTATGGCAGCTCTCCACCCCTCCCTCCTTTATATAGAGTTGGCCGACTGGGATTAGAAGCCGCTCGGGACTCTATTTTGAATTGGATCTCATCCGTATCTCATATAGAGTTTGGCCGCTCACACGTCGTAAGCCCATAGGACTCTATTTTGAATTGGATCTCATCCGTATCTCATATAGAGTTTGGCCGCTCACACGTCGTAAGCCCATAGGACTCTATTTTGAATTGGATCTCATCCGTATCTCATATAGAGTTGGCCGCCCACACGTCGTAAGCCCATAGGACTCTATCCGATCGGATCCCTATCCGATCGAGCCGTATCCGAGTCCAACTCGAATGCTGTTCTTATCCCCTTAAGCGTGCGACCCGTAGGTTCAGGTATACTCGGTTTCGGCTATAGTCTAACTTAGCCGATCGTCGGCTCGAGTCCAACTCAGCCGACTGTCACGCGGCGCCTAGCAAGCACATATTGACACCATAGTATACAAGAATATAATATCGGCTCGAACCGTAATGTGTACACAAATCCCTTTGCCTCACGATACCGTTAAGCTATAGGCAAGATGTGTGCCATCCCTTCAATAGCTTAACCATTCACTCGAACCGTATTGGATTATCTGTCTGTTGATTGACTCCTCAATCAACTTAGCATGGCCATGCATTTCCATAATCCATTACCTCGAGGGGCCCAGAGATATCTCTCCAAAGGAGGGGCAAATTCCATCTTGATCACTCACATCCCACTCCATGTTTCATAGCAAACCCGAAAACTACCTTTATAACTACCCAGATTACGGAATAGCGTTTTGTAGTCCCAAAGTAGGCTACTACACATGTTGGAATCCATGGTGATCTCAGGTCTAAGGACTTTGTACCAACACTACCCGAGACCAACTAATGGCACATTAATTCTGTAGTGTCTCATGGTGGGTCTATCCAACAATGTGTTCTCCAACACATGTGTCCATGTTTATTGATTTGGTATCTCCATACCCATGATCTATGAGACATGATCATCAATCAATAAACATGCCGATCTTAGAATCATATTTGTTCCAACAATATGACATATGATCAGGGATCGTTTAGAAATAGATTCATACATATCGAGTCTCATAAATAAGTCACGTACTTATTGATCAATACAAGATGTCTATTTCATGGAACTGAATAACACTTTATTCATTTATACATAAACATTGACGTGATATCCAACATCTCCATGTTGCCTCTAGGGCATATCACTAACAATCTCCCACTTGCACTAGAGTCAATCATGTAAGTATCTAATACCCATTGCTCTTGTGTGTGCCTCATGCTTCGGCTGAGGGAGAGGTTTTGTCAGCGGATCGGCTATGTTGAGATCCGTGTGCACTTTGCATATCTTGACATCACCTCTGTCCACTATCTCGCGGATGAGATGATATCGCCGAAGTATGTATTTTGATATTTAGATTTTGTATTATGAATATCTTCAGCCGATCAATTAGGTTTAATTATCTTAGCCGATTCAGTGCATACTGCATCGGCTTAACATCAGACCATATGTCGTCAGCCACCAGCCGATCGACTATCATTTGCAGACTAATACTTCTTTCTTTGTTCTTGTTGATTGTAGGATCAAATCAACTGGCATGCCTACGAACCTAAGAAGCAATACTTTGGACCTGCACTAGAGTAAAGCAAATCTCTTAGGGCAGTGAGCAGTTTCCCGAGTCAACCCTAGTACGATTTGAGATCAACAACTGTGTCTCCGAGTTTCATCTTCCCGTCTCCTCCGGGGATATCCAGTTCGAGATCTTCAAAGCCTCGTTCCAGCTACTCAATTTTGACCTTTGAATACCTAGGTGGAATTGGCCTGCAGTGATATGTCCCCTCTCGTTCAATAGGTATGGTCATGCCTGATGCCACCTTCATGAGAGGTTATTAATTAGTAATCAACCTATGCACCAACTTTCTCAATATATCATAAAACTATGAGCATACATTGATTGGCAATTTCTTTAAGGGAATATGTAGTTCACAAGGTGTCCACCACGTGATCTCATCAACGGGGCGTGGGGGTTCGTCTTCAACTTCAATGGCCTATTCTAGTACTTGGCCTGTAGATGCGTAGCTGTTGCGCTTTCTTGAGTGGCTCCCCATGATGGGTGGAATTTTTGGCTAGCATTGCTGGTTGCGCTGTTCGGCCAGCCGTTGTTCCACCTGTCTAGACACCTCCTCTTGCATCCTGAGGTTGTGGGTCGCAAGCCTATACTTGAGATCTGTTAGCTTCGCCTCTGTTTCTCGCTTGCTCCTCATGCGACTCCTGTATGTTTGGATATCTTCTTGCAATCCATATTTCCAAGGAACAAGGCCTTCTCCTCGCGTTCGTCCTGGATGCAAGGGATTCTGTAGTGCGAGCGTAAGCTTGTCCTTCTCTCTGTCAGGCTGGAATGTGCTCGAAGCAGAGGCCTCTATTGCATCCATCAGTCGGCTGGCGGCTTCGTGAATCTCATGACTAAATATCAGGGAGCCACCGCTAGGATTGAGCACTCCACTGTGAGCGTAGTACCAATACTTCGATTGTTCCAGTCAATCAGCCATGGCCAGAACGATACCTCTTGCTATCAAGTCGACTTCCATTCACTCCAATCTAAGCACTGCCTTGTTATAGTTGTTTGACCCTAGCATGTGATAGTACTACTTCTTAGCGGCATTCGATTTGTTTTTCTCTATCAGTGCTTGCGCTTGCTCTCCTGTCTTGTATTGGACAAACGCATCCCAATGATTTGTCAGCTTGGGAAATTTGTTGAAATATGGTGTCTGGCACTTCGGGATGTATCTCTTGTGTAATTCTTTCTTGTAGTTCCTGAACAGTTCAGCCATCTTTTGTAGTGTCCATTCCTTCACTTTGGCCTATTCTGCTTCAGGGATTTTGAAGGTCTCGAGCATTGTGGCCCACAACATCTCTTTCTCCATACCTGCGAGATGGCTTTGGTCATCCCCGCCTGTCCTTGTTCGGTGCCAGTACACCATGCTGATGGGCACGTGATCCCTCACTACCAAACTGCTCTGTGCAACAAACTTCCTTGCGACGTCGGCTAGGGCACATGGTCGACTGCATGTGCCACTTCAATTATTGTTGACGGTTGGTCGATTAGTCCTCCAAGGTGGCTACCCGAGGAGTTGGAAGAGTGGTCGGGGATGTCTATCGAAAGGATACAATGGTCGACTCGAACAGAATGCGAGCCAAGGATTTTTAGACAGGTTTGGCCCTCCCGAAGGATAACAATCCTATGTCATGTGTTCTTTGTTGTGGTGATATATGAATCAGAGTACAATGGCGTGAGTTCTTGTGGCTCTAGAGATTAGATATAGCTTTCAAAGAACCGATCCCCTCAGCCCGCAGAACTACTCTCCGTTTTATAGATCATGGGGGTAGTTACAAGAGGACTTGGGAGCCAAGAAAGCTAAGACTAAAGGTTAAAAAGCAAGTACAACAATATCTAAAAAGTACATAGAGATCTCTCCGGGTCATGTGCGTCGTGGGTATCTCGTGCTCCACCTTGCCTTGCGATCCGCCCTCCGAAGGTACCTTCGGCGCAGTCCTGTCATGTGACGTTATCTTTTCTCGGGTTATTCCCTCCTTATCTTCTCCGCGATCCTTGCGATGCAAGCCTTCTATCCCGAGGAGATATGGGGTCGGGTTGATGAGTCATAGTCGGGATAGAACACTGGAGTCGGGGTAGACGGGAGGTCGGGGCAACCGACCCCAAGAAGAGGTCAGGCTTCTGACCCCCTCTCGAGGACTACCAGTCCGACTTCAGCTGGTCTTAACTCTGTTTCATGGGCTACCCCGAGGTGATACCCCCCAGCAGCCCCCGAGCCTAGGGGTGAATAGGATATTCACCATTAGGTTTGAGTTCTTCCTAGTCAGGTCCCATGGCAAGCTCCTGAGGTCTTTTGAACAAGTTTCGACATGTGTACTGTCTAGGTGCAGCCCCCGAGCCTGAGGCCAGATGGGACATCTGGACCTAAGGTCGAGATCCTTCCTGATCGGGACCATGGGCAAAGTCTTCGTGACATCCTAAGCATGCTTTGGCAGGTGCACCGACCAGGTGTAGCCCCCGAGCCTGGGACTCGATGATATATCCAGGCCTAGGCTCAAGTCCAAAAACATCTCCCTCAGGATATCTTTAGGACATCATCTTCAAATTTGTGGTATTTGGTGGGATAAGGAGATTCATCACCTAGAGGCTAATGACGGTCGACGAGTGACCATTGCCCAAAGGCTGATCGCCGAGGTACTTCAGCCTAGAGGCCGACGTGGATTGGCCCGAGGCCATCAGCCTGAAGGCTGATGGCCGAGCTGCCATAGCTCGGAAGCTAATGGCGGTCGACCGTGCTATAATCTGGAGGCTGTCGACGGTTGGCCGAAGGCTGTAGCCCGGAGGCTGATGACCGATATGCCATAGCCCGGAGGCTTTTGGCTGAGATGCCATAGCCCGGAGGTTGTTGGCCAATATGCCATAGCCCGGAGGTTGATGGCGATCGGCCCGAGGTCATAGCCCGGAGGCTGATGACCAATATGCCATAGCCTGCAGGCTTTGGCCGAGATGCCATAGCTCGGAAGCTAATGGTAGCCGGCATGGTCGAAGTGGTCAAAGGAAGACGTCAAGGGATTTGTCGTCGGGCGGTTGCCTGGACATGGGACGCGCAATCTGCACGTGTGCCATGGATGGTTTGAACTGTGTGCCACTAACATCATTAAGGCCGTCATGACCGGGGTCACGAAACGGCTACTCACACATCTGGTTTCCCACTTATCCCCAATAGCTCATGGATCTGACGGTCGAGATTTGATGCTCGGGCAAAGTGGCGAGCTCGGTGGCAATTTCAATGGTGCGCGTAACACGCTCTGCTTGCGCGTCATTAACTGCTCCGGGTAATCGACAACTCAGATCAACCGCTAAGATGTTGTAGCAACCTGGAAGCCTGATGGGCGGGGCGCCTTGGATACCCCGCACACGCGGTTAACGGTGCTGTGTGCTTTCCAAAAATAGCATTGTCAGGCTGATCATTGCCCCTCTCTTAAGCCCTGTTGCTTTGCCTTCTTCCGTCTTTACGCCCCTTTTCACTTAAAATTCACAAACTTATCACACTCGCGCCATTGCTTCTGCCTCCTGGTTCCTGGCCGCTCTAGCACACAAGGCCACCACCTCCACTGCCGTTGCGTGGTGTGCTACCGTAAGGGTCACAGCTGTTTTTCCTAAAGCCGATGGCGCCCATCAAGAAGACCTCAAAGAAAGGTGGGAAGGGCTCAACCAGCAGCGAAGGCATCGAGTGGAGCTCGGCCTTCGTCCCGTCGCACGCCGGGAGCGAGATGTTGGAGGAGCTAGTGCAGGCTGGCGCCCTCCCGCCGCGGGATATCGCTGAGTGGCGCCCGGCTCGGGGAGAGCCGTTCCCGACACCCGACTCTGGTGAGTTGGTGGTCTTCTCCTCCTTTTTCCTTCGCGGATTCGGACTACCGGCCAACCCCTTTGTCCGTGGCCTACTCCACTATTATGACATCTCCCTATGCAACCTCAACCCCAATTCCATTTTTCAAATTTCTCTCTTTATCCATCTCTGTGAGACCTATCTTGGGATAGACCCACATTTGAATCTATTTCACCATTACTTCTGCCTCCGATGAACAATTGGCAGTGTGGTCGGCGGGGCCGGGATTCAATTCTGGGAGAAGATGGCCCAACATTACATCCCCGTCAGCCCCATCTCGTCTAACAAGGGGTGGCACACTGAGTGGTTCTATATCGGAAACCATGAACCAACGTTCTTCCTCGAGATATGCCAGGAGCAGATCCCAGCAACCACTTGGTCAGTGCACTGCCCGGACACCGAGTTCGATCAGGTGGAGGAGTTGGTGGCCAAGATCGAGGCCCTATGGGAACAAGGCCTTACCGCAGCTCGGGTGCCCCGCAACTTCACCTTCCGAGGACTACAGCTATACAAGGATAGGGTGAAGGCAGCCTATGAGTACTCCGAAAGTCAAGACCCAGCTCGTGAGGAGAAGGCGGCCCTTAAGCGCATGGGCCAAAGGCTAGGAACCTTCTTCTCTAGCGCGGCCGACTTCAGCAAAGGGGGTCCGAGGGCCTTCAACCTCCTCCATCCGCAGCCGGAGGTAATTCTGACCACTCTCTTTGACTGAGTTTTTCTTTGTTTGTGTACTCGGCGTCTCACCTGCCAGGTGCCGACACTTGACAGGGGCTGGAAGTCTTCGTCTCACTACCGTCGATCCTAGGGGAGGCGAACGCTAAGCAGGAAATGCCGCATGCTCGGCTCCCTCGCAATCTGCCAGTGGCAAAGAGGAAAGAGCCCAAGCTCCCCAAACGGAAGTCGGAGGTGCGGAGGGCAGCGCCAGGGAGTCTAAAGCTCCCTGGCATCAAGCGCAAGCTCATGATCACCTCATATGAGGACGGATCAAAAGGGTTCAAACCCGTGACCCCATCATCGGGCTCAAGTGAGCCACCGAAGTCAGAGTTGTCGGCACCCCCGAAGAAGGTGTCGAGGCTTATAAGCTTCAGGTTTGAGACCTCGACCACGTCTGTACCGAACTTACCCCATTATTTCTCTCGTTTTCTTACTCACTGGGTGCATGACTAGTGGCGTGGATGATGTTGATCTCTTCCTTGAAGAGCTGTCGAGGATAGTGAAGCCGACCCTCCCAATGGAAGAGGAAGGCTTCGACCTGTCCTTGGCGACCGTGGAGCTAGCGGTCGCCCCTCCGGAAGCTGACTAGTCTAAGGGAAGGTCGAAGGCTAGAGGCGAGGAGGAGACTGCCGCTGCCATGAGGACGGAGGAAAGGCCCGAGGCGGTCTCATTGTTGGCATCGGCAGCCGGGGGTAGGATGGTGTGGACCTCCGTTTTTGAGGCGGGAATCTTTCGTGTTCATAGTACCATTTCCCTGGATCGAGTAGTTGGTACCCACGAATACAGTACAGGATAATCGAGTGCACATGCACGAATAGTCTTACAGTACCATTATTACATCAATAAGCTTGAAGGCAATGTTCAACCCATAGGACCTTATGGTCCGAACACAACATAAAAACAGAATTTAGATAAGGCAGCGGAAAGAGGCAGCGGCTTGTCAATTGCCACAGGCAACGACCGGAGCTAAGGTCTAGTATGCGCCATCAATTCCTTCGCCCTCCTGGTAGTACGCGTATGGGTCTTCTGGCTCTTCATTTCCATCAGCTGGAGGTTTGTGCGTATAGCAAGGGTGAGTACCAACCGTACCCAGCAAGCCAACACAGAATTATTGCATATGATAGGGTTATTCAAAGAACATGGCTATAGTTATTTTTGCGTAAAGACAGTTTTCACAATTCTTTTCACAAGCCTATCGACTAGCCAAATCAAGTTTTAATTTCATAATTCATTAATCCGGCGACGGTTCTGTCTACCATCCATCGTGATTCCAAGGATGGCTTCCCGCCTCCGATTCGTCATGGTTTTCTGGGGAGTCCACCCCTTCTCGCATCTCGAGAAGTTGATCCACCACGGATAAAATCATCATGCAACCCATCCCAGCATTTTTAAGTTCAAAGTCTAGCCAAGCGAAAGTCTTATCACGATGCTCAATATCCGAGCACGGCTATTCGAATAGATTGATTCATTCACACTGCAGTGGATGTACACTTTACCCGTACTCCGCGACAGCCCAACAAATGAGCCTACGCCTCAACACATGAGACGGTCACGGCAAAGCCTTTCGATAACCTCACTTTGGCAGTACCCGCTCCATGAACTTAAGCCCTCATACACTCTAGCCGTCCTTTTCTAGCAGTGAGAGGAGTTCTGGCGCACCCGGGGTAAGGGAAAACTTTCTCAATCTTTAGGTTTAATTAATGTCAGTTTAATTCCACCTTTCATAACAAAGGCCGCAGCCTTATTCTCATCCCTTAACCACCTTTCATAACAAAGGCCGCAGCCTTATTCTCATCCAGCCGCCCCAGTCTAAAACATTTGTATAGCATTTCAATTTTCATCAAACTTAGTTCATCATTCTCATGGCCATGTGGCGCTCATGTCTCCACATGCCGTATCTCAACTACCTTCCCTAAGGTAGTTGCCCAAGCACAAAGCTTTTTCATAAAGTCATGAGTATGCATAAATCTAAGTATAGCATGGCTAAGCAGTTTACCAAAGTTATTCTTCGGTTGTTCGTATCACATCGCGAGTTACAAGGAGTAATTCTACAGGTAATCAATAGCAAGGTATGGCATAACAAGTATAGGTAACTCCGTAAAGCATGCATGTTTAGAGTTTAAAATAACATCATTTCGCAATTGGGATCGATATGTTCAAAGGGTGTGAAGACTTGCCTTGCTCGCACGCTGGTTGAGTGGGGTCTTCCGCGTAGTCAGTGTTCACCTCTTCGGACGCTATCCGTACGTGCGAAAAGAAGGGTTGAATCCAATTAGAATTCAACAACATCAACGAAAAGAAAGAGATCCCAAAATGATCGCGGAAAGCGGTTTCCAAAATCAACCTCTAACCTCGGAAATCTTAAAGGTTAAATCAATGAAAAATGATTTCAGTTAGACCGAGTGAACCATCTTGTGGTTAATATGTATTTTGTACTTAAATTTGAAGATATCCTAGAATAATTAGGTTTCAAATTTTATATTTCCAATAATTAATCTTAAATGTTGCAATTATATTTATTAGGGTTTTCGAATTCTAACGACAGGATAATATCATCCATGCTTAACCAATATTTAAAAAGGTTTCATATGAACTTCGATAACAATTTAAAGGTTGGACAATATTTGAATTCACAAAAAGAAAAATTAATCTATAAATCATTTTCACAAAGTATTTCATTTTAGAAGGGAAAGAATATTATACTTATTCCTAAATAATAATATTTCGAAAACCTTATTTTCTCCTAAAATATTTCCAAAATAATTTATACATTTTTCCCTTATTCCTTTACTATTTTTCTTTTCCTTCTTTTCTTTTTTTTTCTTTTTTTCTCTTTCCTTTTCCCTAATCCTCTCGTTTCTTCCCTTCCCTCTCTCGCTACTACCCCGCGGCCGACGGTGAGGGAGAGAGGGCGCCGACGGTGAGGGAGGGCCGGAGCTAGGGAAGGAGGGGCTTTTCACCATCTTGGGACCACGGGGTCCCATTTCTCCACTCGGTCGGGACCGGGAGCGCGAAGAGGGCGCGACGGCGAAGTGGTTCGGCGGCGGTGGCGCTCGTCGGCGGTGAACTCCGGCAAGGTTTTGGCCAAGGCACGAGGTCTACGAGCATCGTGAGCCCTAGGGATGCTAGAGAGGGGTTGGTTCGGCCGGGAGGCGCTGAAGTGTGGCGACGGCGGGGTGGCGGCGGCCGAGACAGGGAATTCGAGGGGCTCGCCGCCGGCGGTTTCGGCGACCATTTGGCTCGGGAAGCTTAGGGGAAATAATACTTAGAGCATGGGGATAACGGTGGTACCTTCAATTCGGGAGGAAACCGGCCGAGGATGACGAATTTCGGAGTTTTGCGCCGGGCGGCTGCGTTAGGGTTCTTCCGGCCGAGCTCCGATTCTTCCCAAAATTCAAGCAATGCAACGGCTAATTTTTGGGGAAAAACGGGAGAAAGCACGAGGGAGTTGTGGCAAAGATTTTCGGTGTTGGGGGCTCGGCTCGGGTGGCCTCTTATAGGCGGTCGACGGAGGGCGATGCGACGGCGACAATGGCGCGGCGTCAGCGGCATGGCGCGGTCGCGGGGAGGTCGTGCGCGACGTGCGGCAACTGCAGCCGACGCGCGTGCGTACGGTGAGCGCGGCGAGGGCGGTGCGCGTGGACTGTGCAGGCGCGACGCTAACGCGAGCGGGTACGACGACGGCATGGCGACGGCATGGCGCGGCGACTTTGGCGCCCGGATGGATGGCGCGATCGACGGGCGGCGGCCGGCGCGCAGGACGGTGTCATCAGCGAGCGCGCGTGCGCGGCGTCCCAGACGGCGCGGCACGGCGCTCGGCGCGTGGCGCGCGGACGTGGTTGAGGGACCGGTCGAACACCTTCGACGCGATGAATAGTGTACTTTTCCTATTTTGCTGATTTAATTTTCCTAATTCCCTATTTCCATTTCCTTTCTTCCTAAAAATCCCAAATAAATTTTTGTATTCTCAGTACACTCCCTAAAATGATATTTCCCATTTCTCCCTATTTTTCAAAATATATTTTTCGTATTTATTTTGTTTCTTCTTTTGGATTCAAGAAAATAGGGTTTTGAATAGCGATGAATTTCTATCTTCATTTTTTTTTCAAAAATATTTTTATCATCAAATCCCAATTATTCATTATCTTTCACCCATCAATTAGGGTTTAAACCAAAATATATCCTTTTTGTAATTCACCAAATTATATATGTAGGTGCTCCTTTCAAGGTACACACATTTATATTTTGAAATCATTTTCACCGGTTGAAATTTCAAAGCTTAGGGTTTTGTCCCATTTTTCCTCATAGTCATTCTAGAAGAAAAATCTTATTTTGCTGTACTGGCAATCCAGATCGAAAAACACGATAAGAAGCAATGATTCCCAAAAAGTTTTTGTGAGTTCTGATTTTTACGTTCCGAATTCCATTCCTTCGATTTTCAGGATGTTACAGATGGAGGTGGGCTTCGAGGTGAGGCCGGGGGAGGTGGAAATGGAAGAAAGGCTGGGAATTGACTGCGACAAGATCCCCCAGCTTCCTCCCCCATCGTCTCTTCTGGCGGGACGCTCGAGGCTCTCATGGTTATGATGACCGAGTGGCAAGCCTCGCCCGTCGAGAGTAGCATGGCAACGTGCACCATCGAGGGCAGCGGCGATCATGCCGCCTCGGACAGTGGGCCGAGGATTGAACAAGTCCTCGAGGTTGGGGTGAAAAGGGCAGAAGAGTTCGTTAAAGTCTTCGCCGCCTGCCTGACCTTTTCCTAGTAGGTTCCCAAGCTCCCTGTTCAAACTTTTTTTAATACTCCCGCGTTTGCAGGAGGTCATTCACCTATTGCCGTCCTCGGAAGCCAAACATCAAGAATTGGAGGCGAAGCTGGACACGACGTCCCAGCGTAAGCTTTTCGACCCCCTTCTGTGGATTCTGCCAAGCTTGTTGAATAACCTCTTATGCTACACAGGGGCCGAGAAACTTGAGGCGGCCACCAAGGACGCCAAGCTACAGGCCAACAAGGCGGTGGTGCAGCGGGAGGACATGGAGAAGCTTCTTCGGATCTCGAATGTTGCGCTCAAAGAGGTCAGGGCCAAGTTGGTGGCATCTGAGGTGGCAAAGACCAAGGCCGAGGAGAAGTTAGCCGCGAGGCTGCGGCCAAGGCCAAGGTCGAGCCAACACTGGAGTCGGCAGAGAAGGCGAAGGATGATGCCAAGAGTAAGTGTCAGTATTGATCAATTCCTTTCGCTCTTCAATTCTTCGTCGTTGCTAGCGCTGACTGACTTCCTCCTGTACAGGTTGCTTGTCAAGGACTAGAAGGCAGATGCGTGACCTCGAGGCGTGCTCTGAGGTGGCCAACACCTGGGGGGAGAAGTACCAGGATGTGTCCCGGGCTCTCCTTGCCGAGGCTGACACTGAGGTGGCGCCCGCCGACAAGATCAAGGACACGTTCATGGAGCGGCTTCTAGAGGGACCGAAGCACCTCCATTCTAGCTTGCCACGAAGTCGGCGACTACACATGTCCTTGATGTATCCACGCGCCAAGGTTGAGGCGGTCGTCGACGGCTGGCCAGTTGGCGTTTCGGAGGCCGACGTCCCAAGCATCTACGTCGAAGTCGAGCCGTTGGCCGAGAAAATTATAACTAAGATGCATTTTGATTAAGTAGCCAAGTACCTAGGATAAAGTAGACAAGCGGGTTTAGTCTTATTCCACGAATTTTGAAGTTCTAACTTTAACATTGTTATGAAAAAGCGCTTGGAGATAAAATTTTAGCTTTGTGAAGAGACCTTTTATATTTTAACTTCTATACGCTACGTGTCTGACTATCGCATCCGAGCAGGTTGGGGCCTCAATAGATCGGATCCGGGGGATTCCCATGTGAAGCTCAAAAAACATAGCCGTTTACGCAGCGAATAAGCTAACAGAGAGATTTAGCGATAGATGGCGGAACCCCTGAGCTCTTATGCATAGTATCTTGCTAAGCCACGATCAGTCCGGCCCTAGACAGCCTTTGCAGTGAGCGTGCCCTTACACCGAAGAGCGTTAGGGGGTACCATTGCATTTAGTCGGATAGACCGAGCATGAGTTCTCGGGGAGGCTGCTGAGCCACCGAGTAGCCGGAGCGTACTCAATAGACTTCCTTCCGGGGAACCCCGACCATAGCTGGTCGAGGAGGCGTAGCTGAGGGCTGACCGTAAGCGTGGCGAAGAAGTTATTGAGCGTGCATAGGCTACCCAGGGCTTCGGAAGAAAGATGACCTTGGAGAACTAGCAATAACTAGAGACATGTTCCTGCAAAACATTAAAGCTCTAAATAAAGAGTTGAGTTTAGAATACTTATCTACGGAAGAGTAGAATCAACGCAAGCACTCCCGTTACCACGATGGTCGACTTGAACAAAATGCGAGCCTAGGATTTTTAGATAGGTTCGGCCCTCTCGAAGGATAACAAGTCCTACGTACTGTGTTCTTTGTTGGGTGGTGTATGAATCAGATTACAATGGCGTGAGTTCTTGGGGCTCTAGAGATTAATCTAGCTTTCAAAGAACCGATCCCCCCAGCTCGCGGACCTGCTCTCCCTTTTATAGATCAAGGGGGAGTTACAAGAGGACTTGGGGGCCAAGAAAGCTAAGACTAAAGGTTAAAAAGCAAGTACAAACGACATCTGAAATGTACATAGAGCTCCTTTCGGGTCCTACGCGCCATGGGTATGTCATGCTCCACCTTGCCTTGGCATCCGTCCTCTGTAGGTACCTTCTGCGCAGTCCTGTCGGGTGGCGTCATCTTCTGTCGCGATGTCCCCTCCTTATCTTCTCCGTGATCTTTACAATGCAAGCCTTCTATCCCAAGGGGTCGGGCTGATGAGTCGTAGTCAGGATAGAACACTAGAGTTAGGGTAGACGGTA
Source organism: Oryza australiensis (assembly GCA_019925245.2). NCBI lineage: Eukaryota > Viridiplantae > Streptophyta > Magnoliopsida > Poales > Poaceae > Oryza > Oryza australiensis. The sequence continues at coordinate 223,044 of JAIFGZ020000367.1, forward strand.
GGTCGGGGCGGCCGACCGCAGGAAGTGGTCGGGCTTCTGACCGCCTCCCGAGGACTACCAGTCGGACTTCAGCTGGTCTAAAATCTATCCCGTGGGTTACCCCGGGGTGATACCCCCCACAGTTATAATATGCCGACCCTCAGTCTTTGTTGTGACACCGCGTTGTCCACGAGCCCTCTTCTCTCCAACGGCCAAAGTGCTAAAAAGGTCCGCCTCATTCCCCTCATTGTTGCCCTCCTCATTCCCCTCCTCGTTAAGGTATTGGTTGGGATCCCCATTCCCCTGCTCATCATTCCAGTATTGGCTGCTCCCCTGTGCAATCTCGTCGTAGAGGATCTATTTGTCGGTGCAATCTGCCATCTGTTAGTTTTTCTTGGAGGCCTTGGGACCACTTAAGCTTGAGTGACATCGGCGGTCAGCAACTTGACCAGGTAATTATGAGAAGGAAAATTTATTTAGTTAAAATATATACAATGTAACTAAGTCTAAATTCCCAATGCATTTGTACATTGTTATGTGTGAGATAGTGACTCAGGATACTGGGTGAAAACAACCGAACAAATTTAGTCTTGATTCCCAATGCATAGGAGTAAAGACAATTTTGTTTTGGAATTTTGTTTTCAGCCAATATCTTGAACTACTACCTCCTTGTAACGAGCGAACGAATGACCAAACAAATAAACTCGTTCGATCGTTCCGTCATTCACAGTCGTTCGGTCGTTCTATCATTGTATCGTTCGTTCACGTTCGGTCTATCATTCTACCGTTCTCGTTTGTTCGTAAATAAAAACATCGTATATATATACAAAATCAGTCTACTTACTGATTTGTGGGAAATAATAAAAAATTTATTAAAAACTAGAAGGAATAAGTGAAGAACCTAATGTCATTCACTCATTATTGAAAATTATAAACACATTATTGCCTAATTTCCATTATAAGCAGCCTATACATACTCAATAATTATCTATAACAAAAAAGCCTAAAAATATCAAGCAACAGAAATTTCTCACAGATTAAACATGGCCCAGTAATCAAATCACATTGTTATCACAATCATTTTTCCCTAAACCAATATAACATGTCTTCACAAGATTAAGCATGGCCGAGTCATCAAATCAACACAATCAAGTACACAAAAATTTCAAGCGATTTCCCACACTAAATACATAAGTATGAGGGCCAATTAATTGGATATAATCAGTTATATAACAGTAAGGCCAGCGTGCAGCATGCGACGTATGGTGGCAGCGACGACGGCGATGGCGAGGAGATCAAACGGCAGCCGGTGAGAAGTGATATATACTGTCCCAGATCGAAGAATTGGCTGGCGATAAGATCAGTTACCTTCAAATGCAGCGCGCGGCGAGGGCGGCAATGACGACAATGACGATAGCGAGATGACAAGGTGAGACGACGACAGTTAGGGCAAAACAGCGAGCTCAGCGCAAGAAGAACAAGAAATGCAAGTGTTTTGATCTTGATGGAAAAGACAATGCGTCCTAGAATATATATACCCCTCGATCTTTAGTTCCGGTTGGTTACATCAACAGGTACTAAAGATATCTTTAGTCCCAGTTGTTGCCTCCAACCGGGACTAAAGATATCTTCATCCCGGGTAGATGGCAACAACCGGGACTAAAGATAATTTTCCGCTATTTCCAATCTATCTTTGATAATTTTCCACTATTTCCAATTCTTTTTTTGTCCCGGCTATGGTTAACAACCGGGACTACAAATTAAATGATCCATTAAACTGGGCCAAATTAATTTTAATGCATTAAATTTTATAAAATCATAAAATTAAAGAGAAAACATTTAAAACAGTTCAATACTATTATTAAATTGTAATAATCATAAATAATTCACATATGCACAATTTAAAATTGTTTAAAATTGTAATAGTCATATATAATTAACATATGACTAATTTAAAATTGTTTACAATTGTAATAATCCTATATAATTAACATATGCTCGATTGAAATTGTTTAAAATTATAATAATCATATATAATTAAGAGATGGATTTTCAATACATTCAAAATAATTTACATCGTCCATACAACGACATAGGTTACTACATTAAACATAATTTACAGTGTGATGGTTGACCTCATCTACTTTCTCCTCACTAATTTTCCTTTGCTATGATCGTTGCGTGAGTAAGGGGTGTCCTCATTTGATAGGAGGATACTCGGGTCAACCATCACCGCGAACAGAGGTTGCCAGTCGAACTGATTGTAATCTTCGTTAGTCTTGTCCTTAACTCCGACGATTTTCTTTTTGCCTGGGAGAACCACGTGGCGCTTTGGCTCATAGGCCCTTCCCCTTCTTTGCTTTGCGAGACTTGTCCTTCACGTAGAGAACTTGTGATACATCATTGGCTAGGATGAATGGTTTGTCTGAGTATCACACGTTGTTAAGGTCAACCGTTGTCATGCCAATGCCATCAATCGTTACGCCTCCACCAGCCAGCCTAACCCATTGGCACCAAAATAAAGGGACCTTCAGAGGTCCGTAGTCAAGTTCCCATGTGTCCTCAATGTCACCATAATACGTGCTAGTTGTACCATCGTATCTCATGGTATCGATACAAACAACACTATTCTGTTTCGTGCTCTTTCTATCTTCGGCTCTTGTGTATACCCATTGATTTCATATCCTTGGAAGGTAATGGTCAAGCAATATGGTCCCCTCGCCAAGAAGGCTAGATGTTGGTCAATTTCTCGTTGCCCATGAGATGTTGTCACAGCCAAGCGGTGAATGTATCAGTGTGATGGCGTGCAATCTAGGCATCGGACTTACAATGTTTTTGAAGCAAACAATCACCAAGTGCTCCTCGATGTAAGGAGCCACCAACGGAGATTGTGTCAAAACCGTGAAATGTGCTTTACGGAATAAATCGTTGTCTACAGTTATAATAGCTTTCCTTCCAAGAGTCCCCATTCCCCGTAGTCTCCCTTCAAGGCCTGGTTCGGGCACCTTGATTGGACGAAGGTCTTCAATAAATTCTACGCAGAACTCAATGACCTCCTCTGTTCCATACCCCTTGGCGATGCTTGCCTCCAGATGAGAACGGTTACAAATGCAATTCTTTAGAACGCCCATGTACCTCTCGAAAGGGAACATGTTGTGTAGGTATACGAGACCGAGAATACGGATCTCTTTGACAAGGTGACATAGAAGATGCGTCATTATATGGAAAAAGGAAGGTGGAAAGATCATCTTAAAACTGATAAGACATTGCACCACATTATTTTGAAGGGCTTCAAATCTGTCTGGATTTATGATCTTTTGCGAAATTATCTTCATGGAAGCACATATCTTTGTTATTGCTGCCCGAACATTATCAGGAAGGATACCCCAAATTATAACAGGAAGCAGTTGTATCATCAGCATGTGACAGTCATGAGACTTTAGATTTGTGAACTTATTCTCCTTTGAGCTTATTATTCCCTTTATATTCGAGGAGTATCAAGATGGTACCTTGATGCTCTCCAAGCATTCAAACAAGCTTTCCTTCTCTTCCTTGCTTAGAGTGTAGCTAGCTGGACTCAGGCAATGGCTTCCTTTCTCCTTTAGTTTTAGGTGAATGTAGGATCGAACGCCCAAAGAAAAGCCAACCAGAGGGGGGGTGAATGGTTGAGTACCCCAAAAACAAAGTTTTAGTGGAAATAAAACTTTACCTCTGTTTTCTGACGTCGGTCTGACCGCAGGTGTCGTGCTGGTCTGACCATGATGTTCAGTCGGTCTGACCGGCTGATGACCTTCGGTCTGACCGGTTAGTAGATCCGGATGAACCGACAATTTCGCCGCCACACCGAAGAAGAAGTAGACACAAAGAACTATCAAGAAAATTGATCTTTATTGAAACTCTCTGTGTTTACAAAGTGCATGCAAAGCACTCCTAGCAAAATCTCAGGCTAAACTCTAACTCGAAACCCTAAAAACTTGAACTCCAAGCAATAGAAGCGATACCGAGAGGCTACGCCTCCCCTCACTATTTATATCCAAGATCCGCAGCCAAGAGCCACGAATCCTACTCATACAAGAAGCCCTAATCCACTAGGAAACCTTCCCGTACAAGAAACAAACTATACATAAACCAACCGTAACAATCTCAGTCTTCCTAAAACCGAAATTCCGCTTTCCATACGCAACAACATCTCCATTGTATGCCATATGGAAACTTTTCAATCATGTGCACTGATCTCTACCCTTCAGTATCCCGCATGATCCCCATCTCGAACGTCACCTTATCTCCAAGTTGACTCCGACTCGATCACCGGCAACACTTTCCCGAGGCGTAAAGAATACCTGCACACAATTAAATAAAGAATACCATATCCGAGCACAAGCTATCCAAACTTGACTCATTGTTAGCATAAACAACCAGACACGTGCATAGGAACACGAAACTTCCATGTATGTATAAGGAAACAAACCGAAACCAAAAACCGAAACGAAATCGGCACCCAGTCGGACTGGCTCGGCTGGTCTGACCGCAGGCAACTGCCCGGTCTGGCCGCCGAAACACCTCCGGTAAGACCGATATGTGCTTGAAGTGTATCTTTCAACTTCCCATATACACGTAGGAAGCCCAACAAGTTGACACAAAGCATGTTAGTGAGGTGCATCACGTCGATTGCGTATACACCAAGGCTTCCCAATAGGGTAACTCCTAAAAAATATACTTCTTCTTCCACATCACCGTGTAACCATATGCATTTGCTATAGGTTGGCTGCCAGGTCCCTTTCCAAATACTACTATCAGATCTTTCACCATAGCAAACACGGGTCTTCCGTTATGATGTTTTGGCTTCTGTTCGAAATGTTTCCCTTTCTTCCGGAAAGGGTGGTTGCAACAAGAAATCAACGATGGCCCATTTACACAATCTTCTTAAAATGTTTTAGATATGTACTTTCAGTTTCATCCATACAGTGGGTGCAAACCTTGTATCCCTTGTTAGACTGTCCCGATAGGTTGCTAAGTGCACGCCAATCGTTGATGGTTACGAATCACAACTCTCATAGGTTAAATTCCACCTGTTTGTTCTCATCCCACATAGGGACACATTCTTTCTTCCACAACAGTTTCAAATCTTCGACCAATGGTCTTAGGTACACATCTGTTGATGGTCCTTAACGACTAATATCCGACCATGAATCCCTGAATAAATGGAACAAACTATGCACATCAACATAGCGGTAGGGTTATTTACTAACTCTTTCCACGAGTCTCAGTGATCATTTGTATGAAGGTGAATAATATATCGAAATTAAGAAAAAAGTGTGCTTTCGTGGTGAAGAAACATAACTCCACTCCATTAGCGATCACCTAGTGTTGGTGTGATTTTTTACACACACTGGCCTGGGAGGTCTGCTTAACTCCAGTGCAGGTCCAAATTGGTCACCTCTGGTGATAGAGCGGGCGTGCCAGTTGGTTTGATCCTGTAACCAACAAGAAAAAACAAAGACTAGGCGGTTGGTTAAGGTTAGATCCTACTCGATCGGCTATGGATATTAATAAATATACAATTGCTATCCCAAGCACATTTAGATTAAGTGATTGGTATAGATGGGTAGTATAAATCACTTAGATCCAAAGGTACGTTAGTCCACAATTATATATACTTATAACCTAGCCGATGTCGCAGATCTAATGTAAATCAGCTAGTACTCCGATATGTTTTATAAAAAAATATTAATCTAGATTAAATGCGCTAAACTAAGATCAGTAGACTGTTAGTATAACCTAACAGATTGATACCAAGCTTAATACATTTAAGTAGATTAAGATCTTAATATAAAAGGCTGCTCTAATACATCTATTAGTAATAATACACAAAAATGATTAGAACAGGTAAGACCAGCTGAAACTCCGGTTCTATCTCTAATAGCAAACATTGTACCGAATAGATCTATATAGCTCCAAGAGCGACTTTATAGATCAAGCTCATGCAGCATTAAATAGAAAAAGAGGTACAAGATCTATTTAGGATAATGAGAACTCCTCGAGATGGTAGATACGCCATATAACCTAAATCAACCTTTAGATCTAGCTCTGTCGGCTGCTACCTTCAAAGAGATATTAGCCGATAGCGAAATAGATCTACACATTGATCTAGATTATATGCTGCATATGATAAATTAAGCAGTCTATAATATCCGAATTAGAGTATCATGACGATGGAAGCACTAACCCCGATGATACAAGCCACGTGTAACAAGAAATTACCTTCTCTGGATATCAAAATCGATGCAGCCCGAGAGCAAATAACTCGTCAAGAAAACATAAAACAAAAAAGGTTGGCGATGCGCCGAAGTTGTATTGATGTGTGTTGTTTTGTTTTTACAAGGTCTCAGGTATTTATACCCGAATATACAATGAGTCCGTAACAGACACAATTCCTGTTACAGATTGAATCTCTAAACAAATCGACATTATCTATAAAGGAAACTATACAAAATATCCTATTTTAAAGATACAGTTGTCGTTGTAGGACCTTATCTGTAGATGGCAATATTTTTAATGCACTTTGGAAACCAAACCCAATAATTACTTCTTAAACTTTCCTTTGGAATTGGCTTTTCCTTCGGTCTTCAATCGGAATCGGCTATCGGCTATCGGCTATCCTAATCCAACTCGGACTCAGCCGACTGGCTCCGTAGCCGATTTGGACTTAGCCGACACAGCCTCTGTTTCCTCATATTGTGCGTTCTTCTTGATTCCACTCCAATCTCTGCTTCAATTCCGCTTTAGACTCGGGGATTTGATTACCAAATTTGGTTGTCAACACATGCCCCCCAAGTCCGTGATATGATAATGTTGCGGATTTTGTGCATTCTCATCCCCGACGCAACCCTAATTTGAGTCTGTTTCAGCCGTTATGAAAACCATTTAAATAACGCCTCACCGCGCCGAACAACTCACACCGTCAACACAATCCACAAACTAGCAAACGTCCTCGAGTTCCCCGGTGACCTCTTCGGCTTTCTCGACTCCGCCGCGGTGATCCCACCTTTTCGGCGACCTCAACTACAGCAATGGTGACACCCCCCCACTCAACCAGGCTCTCCACCTGCCAAGTTCCCCGAGGTACGCCCAATCGGCCAAACCTTTTCTTTTCCCGCCTTTTTAGCCATAAGTCCGAATTTTAGGTCTTCCGCATCTGAAATCCGCCTCTTTTCCAAATTGTAGCATCTCGCCCATCAGGTAGCAATCCCAAGCCTAATCAACAATGAGAGATATTACTTAGGGCCTATCGGCAATAAGGATCTGTCTGAGTTCATCATAGCCGAGACCAACAGAGTGCCCTATAGAATGAGGAACCCACACCTAGGCCATTGGAACAACACCTTTAAATTTTGGCCTTCAACCGACAAGTCATGGCCATCATGGTACAAAAGGATGCAGGCCAGCAAACAGAGCCACAGGGAACAAATCAGAATAGCCCAATGCCTCACTCTATCCATAGTTGACATGCCCAAGGATGACCCACTAATGTCGGCTGCCACATATTTTTGGAACAACACACTGAATGCTTCTCTTCCAACAAGGCCCAATGACTCCATCCTTAGCCAATGTATTCATGCTCACAGGACTTGACATCATGTCATCAGCTAACCCAACCCAACTAGACAACAAGGGCCAATTTTCCTTTAAGACCAAAGCAATTGTGGGTTGGAACAGGTATGTGGCCATGAACATGGGAACTGGGCCGATTAGTGCCAGAGAGCACATCGCCTTCTTGATGATGTGGCTAGAGAAATTTATATTCTGCGGATCAAGCTGCGGTCCCATAACAAACTGGCAAATACTGGCCGAGGCCTTGGTTGACAAGAAAAAACTATCCTTAGGCAAATTCCCCCTCAGCTATCTTTATCAAATGTTAAGCCAAGCCATGTCCAAGATCGCAGCCAATGCCACTATTAGCACTGGAGGCCCTTGGTGGCTTTTGCAACTATGGCTCGTGTTGTTAACCCAAAAAGTATCTGGTCGGCTAAGACTAGCCGACGCCCGCTTTCCCCTCCTAGAGCCGATCGAACATGATGATGGAAATGAAGTGGCTACCAGGAGATGTCGTCATTAAGGGAAGCCGCAGCCACTCATACTGGATCAAGGCAATCGAGTGAGCCGCCGAGTGGTTCATCTCTTTCTATGACGGCCGGCCAAAAACAATCGGACTTGGTTTTTCCGTGAAGACCGAATGGAATTTGAATTGCAAATTGATTTAAACTTGGATGAGATCAACCCGGACAAAGATCCCAAGTGCAGAGAAATCTTCACCACAGCACTCATTCCATGCATCTTGCCGACTGGGGCACATCAAGGCCACAATGTAACCAAGACCTATGAATTTTACTATTCAATGTTGGCTGGAAGACAGTTTGGGCTTGGACAGCTGCCGATCAGCTGTTATTATGCCGACAAGATAGAGACCCGAGGGGTAGTCGACTCAAATCTGATGATGAATAAACTAATGGAAATAGAGAGCCCACCCCTCGGCAGCATCGGGATTTTAGAGCTGGCCCATAAAAGGAGCGCGGCTTATGACAAGTGGTGGGTGGAAATCAAGCAGCATATCTCCATCAACGCGCCTCCATGTACCTCACCACCCTCCTGCCAGACGAAATCCCTTCTGTAAGTATTTCTGCCCCTAAACGTCTTTTTGTCTTCGATCAGTGGGCTTTCGTCTTGCGCTAAGACTTCAAACATTTTTTCCTTTTGCAGACGACAGACTCGTCCCCCCACAGTGAGCAACTCTGGCATCGCCATCGAATACCGCCTGGGGGTTCTTGCGAACGGATGCGGATACGCTCCATCGGCCATCGGCTGGGACGCGCCGAAACTGAAGACTTTAATGCACGGCCAAACCCGCCAAGCTGTGTCAAGGAAGAAAAGGGCCGCCCCATCGGTTGCAGGACCATCGGCTGCCCCCGTGAAAAAGCAAAGGAAACCAAAGCCGACTGCACCCGCTGATAGCCTGCCCTCAGTTGACCCCAGCATCGATGAAGCCCTTCACAAAGAAGTCATGGATGAAGAGATTTCAGAAGCCGTGAAAGAAGCCCGCCATAACTCCGTCAGCCCGCCAGCCGATGATCCAGCTCCACCAAGCCCTCCTTCTCCGAAGCGATCGGTAAGCATCTTGTTTTCTCTAATTTGGCCTTAAAACTATAATCGTTCAAAGCCTGACCAAATCCTCTTTGTAGTTCAAGAGATTAGCCAGCCGACCTCCCCGCCCAGCTTCACCGGTAATTTCTGAACTCACTCTTTACTTATGCTTGCGTTGGCCAACTCGTACTAACACTTATGTTTTTTGCAGCCCCTCGATCTCCATCGGCTGCCCCCCGTGTATCAAGCGAGCGGACTCTGTCGGCTACGGGCAGCCACCACACTGAAGAAGCAGTTGTGCCAACTCCTGCTGTACGAGTAAGTTTGCTTTTCTTCCTTCTCAAAAGTTTAGGATCGGTCGTCCTGCTTTGTTTTAATTGTGAAACCTTTTATGCAGACTCTAGCCGATTTGCTTCCATTCGACATCAAAGAGTTCGTCAGTGAGGAAGAAGAAGCCACTAGCTAGGACCAGAATGCCATAGCCAACGACCTCAAGGAGAAGCTTCAAGACATCCATCGTCGGCTCAGCATCGATGTAGATCAACTGGTCATGGAGTGCGGGCCAGCCCGAGCGCGCTTCAATGACATTCAGGGTCAGCTCGCTCATGACATGGCTGAGAAAATCTCCCGGGCCATCTTCATCGACCAACACCGATTCAAGCTGGAAAGGGCCGTATAAAGAATGGTCGACCAATTCCATCGTGGAGAACATAGTGGCCGAGAAGGCCAAATTGGATGAAGCGGTGGCTGGACCATCAGCTATGCAAACCAAGATGGGCCTACTCGAAGAAGAAGAAGCTGGCCTGTTGGCAAAGCTCGAGCAGTGCAGGGCCAAACTTGCGACAGAGAAGCAAGTGCTAGCCAATCTCCCCAGGGCTACCGAAGAACAGAAAGCCAAGGTGACCTCCACTATCAAGTACTTGGGAGACCTCCACAAATCGGCCAGAATGATCCCAGGCACCGAAGAACAAGACTTGTCGACAATCAAAGAAATCAAAGCCATTAAAGAAGAGGCGACGTCGGCCATAGAGCACTTTCTGAGAATGTAATAGGACATAGCCTCCAGAACTTTTGATGTCTTGATTTGTACCTTGGCTCTGTACATATAACTTTTGTAATCAGCCTGCTGTGCCCTTAGCGTTAATCGTATGCCCTACGCTGATTCATTTGTTTCCATGTCCTGAACTACATGAAAAATTTTGAAGTTCAAAGTCCCAAAAATTTTGAAGCTCTGTGATTGTGATCTCTGACTTCGTATAATATATGCCCCCTAATTTTCTCAACGTTGTCCTCGGCATTGATAAAATTATAAGACGAAGCTTTACATCACCTGTCAGCTAGATTCAGCCGATTGGAAAAACTTAGGAGGGAAAAAACTTAGTAAAGATGTCATAAAGGCGATGTGTGTAACACATTGGCTAGCATGGATCAGCAGGGACTTAGTCGAATCATGAATTGATCCAAACACTTAGGTAATATTTCTTCAAGTACTTGCCATTAAGAGCCCTTCCAAACACCTCTCCATCTAATCCTTCTAGCATGTAGGCTCCTTTAGAGACACATTTGTGGATTTTGAAAGGCCCTTCCCAATTAGGTGACCACTTGCCGAATTTGCTATCTGCCGATCAGCAATATCAATTTCCAAACAAGCTCGCCTTCTTCAAAAGACTTAGGCACAACCTTCTTGTTGTAGTGACAAGCCACTCGTTCTTTATCTTTGGTCACCTTTTGCAAAGCGTGCATCCTTGACAAAACTAAGTCTTCGGACTCATCCACCATCAGACTATAATAATCATCGGTTGTCAATTCGTCCTGTAATTGAATTCTTCTTGAGCCTATGATGTTTTCCCATGGTAAGACTGCTTCATGTCCGTAGACCAATTTATATGGAGGCACCTGGATTGTTCCATGGCAATCCATCCGATAAGCCCATAATGATTCAGCCAATCGGATATGCCATTGCTTTGGGTATTCAACGATCTTTCTCTTTATCAACTTGATCAAACTCTTATTTGAAGCTTCAGCCGTCCGTTAGCCTGAGCATAATATGCTGAAGAACTCAACAACTTGATCCCCATGCTATCGGCAAATTGGACAAACTCATCGGAGACAAAGATAGATCCTTGATCTGTAGTGATAGTCTGAGGGACGCCGAACCTGTATATGATATGCTCCTTAACAAATTTGATCGCATCCCCGGAGTCAACTTTTTTCAAGGGAGTTGCTTCCACCCACTTGGTAAAATAATCAGTTGTCACCAATATATGTTTGTGCCCTTTTCTCGAGGGTGGATTTATCTGGCCGATCATATTGATTCCCCAACCTCTGAACGGCCGATGCTGGTGCTCTCTAGATGGCTCCAAATTTCTGGCAATCTTGACAACCCTTGTAATACTTGAAACAATCTTCCAGCATAGTTGGCCAATAGTATCCTACTCCCCGAAGTAACCACTTTATCTTATGAGCCGATTGGTGAGTGCTACAGATGCCCTCGTGCACCTCTCCTAAGGCAACCATTGCTTGGTCGGCACCTAGGCACTTAAGTAGCACGCCATCAATCGTCCGATAATATAAATCTTAATCGAGCAAAACATATCGTAAAGCCTTGTAACGTAATATTCTTGATGCCGACTGAGAAGGGTTGTAGATAATTGTAGACGTCAAACCTCCAGTCGTCGGCTGAGATGGTGTGGACCCCCGTTTTTGGAACGGGAATCTTTCGTGTTCATAGTACCATTTCCTTGGATCGAGTAGATTGGTACCCACGAAATACAGTACTGAATAATCAGGTGCAAATGCACGAATAGTCTTACACTGAAATTATTACAATAATAGGCCCAAAGGCAATGTCCAACACATAGGACCTCATGGTCCAGGTACAACCCAAAAGTAATAATTAGATAAGGCAGCGGAATAAAGGCAACGGCTTGTCAATTGCCACAGGCAACGACCGGAGACTAAGACCTAGCAAGCGCCATCAACTTCTTCGCCCTCCTGGTAGTAGGCATAGGGATCCTCCAAGTCTTCATTTCCACCATCTGAAGGTTTGTGCGTATAGCAAGAGTGAGTACCAACCGTACTCAGCAAGCCAACACGGAAGTGATGCACATGATAGGGTCATTCAAAGAATGGCTGGGGTTCTTTTGCATCAAGCCAATTTTCACAACTCTTTTCACAAGCCTAACAACTAGCCAAGTCAAGTTTTAGTTCCATAGTTCATTAAGTCAGCGACGGTTCTGTCTACCATCCATCGTGATTCCAAGGATGGCTTCCCGCCTCCGGTTCGTCATGGTTTCCTGGGGAGTCCACCCCTTCTCGCACCTCAAGAAGTTGATCCACCAGTGAATAAACATCATCATGCAAACCCATCCCATCATTTTAAAGTTTAGAGTCTAGCCAAGCGAAAGTCTTGTCACGATGCTCAATATCCGCGAGCACAGCTATTTGAATAGATTGATTCATTCACACTGCAGTGGATGTACACTTTACCCGTACTCCGCGACTGCCCAACAAATGAGCCTACGTCCCAACACATGAGACGGTCACGGCAAAGCATTTCGATAACCTTACTTTGGCAGTACCCGCTCCATGAACTTAAGCCCTCATGCACTCTAGCCGTCATTTTCTAGCAGTGAGAGGAGTTCTGGCGCACCCGGGGTAAGGGGAGACTTCATTCATCAAGTTATAATAAATTCCAATTTCCCATCATCCCTTTCAAATCTCATCTCATACATAAGAACCACTACGCAAGGGTATTGCCTCCGCTCGGCTATCTACTCCGCTAGGTCTATACCCATTCGAGAAGTACGGTTGTACTAGCTCGTTTCCCGGCTATCTAATGGTTCGGTCCTTAATTGACCAGGGTCGGCACTTGCCTTTTCCAGAATCCACCCAATTCATCCAGCCGCCCAGTCTAAAACATTTGTTTAATACTTTCCATTTTCATCAAAACTCATTTCATCATTCTCATGGCAATGTGGCGCTCATGTCTCCACATGCCGTATCTCAACTACCTTCCCTAAGGTAGTAGCCCAAGCATAAAGCTTTCATAAAATCATGAGTATGCATGAATCTAAATATAGCATGGCTAAGCACTTTACCGAAGATATTCTCCGGTTGTATGTATCACATCGAGGGTTACAAGGAATAATTCTAAAGGTAATCTATAGCAAGGCATTGTAGAACAAGTATAGGTAATTCTTTGTGTATAGCATGCATGTTTAAAGTTTAAAACGACATCATTTCGCAAATGGGATCAATATGTTCAAAGAGTGTGATGACTTGCCTTGCTCGCACGCTTGTTGAGCGGGGTCTTCAACGGAGTCGATGCCTGCTTCTTCAGGTGCTATCCGTACGTGCAAAAGATCAATTGAATTCAATTAGAATTCAATAAAATACCGAGAGATCGAAAAGAACCACAAAAATCATGAAAACGACTCCAAATGTTTAGCATAGAATTCTACTCGAGTTCGGCGAGTATTGCCAGAGAAAATCCAAGTTTTGAAATTGAGTTGATGCCCTAGGGTTTTTGCAAAACGACGATCGCAATTATTTGAGAAAATTAGATTTAGAAATATTAGCGGAGGGATTTGTACTCGAGGTATTGAGGGTTCGAGCACAAAAGAGAAACATATTTAAATGGCGAGAAAGAACTAAACGAAAATCGGATTCAAAAACGACGCGAAACGAAATTTTGGAAAAGTCCGATTTTGATTTTTCAAATTTTGCTCCAAGAAAATAATTTATTTTTGCCCAAAAATTTACTCAAATCCTTTCAAAATATTTTTTCCAAATTTTCCATAATTTTCCTTTTTTTCTATTTTTCTTTTTCTGTTTTCTCTCTTTTCTTTTTCTTTTCTTTTCTTTTTCTCTCGCACACCGTACTCGGCCCACAAGGTGTTCGACCGGCGCTCGGGAGAGAAAGGGGCGGTGGCCGACGCTAGAGCGAGGGAAAGGGCGGCAGCTCGGGGCTTACCGGCGACGGCGACGGCAAGGGGAGGGTGGCGGAGCTCCGGCTCACGGCGACGACGCGGCAACAGCGGCGGCGGTGCTCGGTTTTGCGGCGACGGTGCTCGGGAGAGGAGAGGGAACCGACGAGAGAGGGAGGCTAGAGGCGGCGGTGGTGTGGGGAAATAGAGGGAAGGGGGCTTTAAATAGGCGCGGCGGGTTCGAATCGGGATAGGGGGAGGGGCGCGCGGCGGCGGGCCGGCGACGCCGCGGCGGCGGGTGGCGGGCGGGCGCGGCGGAGCGCGGTGACGCGCGGCCGGCACGGGCGGACGACGCGCGCGAGCGCGAGGCGGGGCCAGGTACGGGCGGCGAGCGCGTGGCACGGCGGGGTCCGCGCGGGCGGGCGACGCGCGCGCGAGCGCGAGCAGTGGCGGCACGGCGGCGAGCGCGTGGAGGCGAGGGCGCGGTGCGTGGGCGGGCCGTGGTGCGGGTCGCGGCAGCCGGGCCGCGCGGCATGGGCGCGCGCAAGCGCGGCGCGTACGGCGGGCGACGCGCGGCGGCGCGCGGCCGGGCCGTACGGCGTCGAACACTTAATGAGCAATGAACACTGCAGTTTCGATTTTTCCCGATTTTCAATTTCATTTTCCAATTCTAATTTTTCCTTCACTCTATAAATCCCAAATAAATATATGTTATCCCCATATTTAAGAAAAATATATTTTCTAACTTTTTATCACCATTATTCAAAAATGTATATTTCCATATTTATTTAAATCCCTTTTCCTAAATTCATAATTCACTATCTTTAATTCCAAAATTTTCCTAGATTTCATGTAAATCCCTTAAATATTTTACGGTCTATTTTATTCCCTAATTAATCTCCCATAATCACCAATTAATATTTTATTTCTCAAATACATATTTTCATAAGTCCGCATCCTTTTTCGGTTTTATTTTAAAAAATTCCTAACCTTATATTTTGAGGTTTTCTTCCCAACAAAAATCCAAACCATTTGGTTTTCACAAACATCGAGAGGAAGTATTTACAACTAAATTTATGGAACCGAGCGGCAAATAAGAAGCAACAAACACGAGAAAAAGGCAACAAGCAAAAGTTTTTGTAAGTCCCGATTTTTTACGTTCCGATTTTTAATTTCTTCGATTTTCAGGATGTTACAAACCTACCCCCTAACAATAAATCTCGTCCTCGAGATTTCTTACCGGTTGTTGAGTAGGTGTGGGTATTCGCCTTCGAAAATCCTCGCTTTCCTGTGTGGACTCTTCTTCAGTGCGATTGCTCCATTGCACTTTGTACATGCGCCATGACTTGGTTCGTGTCCTCTTTTCTGCCTCGTCCAGTATTTTTATTGGATGTTCCGGATATGTGAGATCACTGTTGATATGAACGGTTTCCAAAGGAGCTTGCTCTTCTGGCACTCGTAGGCATTTCTTCAACTGTGACACATGGAACACTGGGCCCCTCGAGGTAATGGATTATGGAAATGCATGGCCATGCTAAGTTGATTGAGGAGTCAATCAACAGACAGATAATCCAATACGGTTCGATGAATGGTTAAGCTATTGAAGGGATGGCACACATCTTGCCTATAACTTAACTGGTATCGTGAGGCAAAGGGATTTGTGTACACATTACAGGTTCAGAGCCGATATTATATTCTTGTATACTATGATGTCAACATGTGCCGCTAGGCGCCGTGTGGGATGTGTGGCCGAGTTGGACTCGAGCCGACGGTCGGCTATGTTAGACTATAGCCGAAACCGACTATACCCGAACCTACTGTGGTCGCACGCTTAAGGGGATAAGAACATGCATTCGAGTTGGACTCGGATACGGCTCGTCGGATAGGGATCCGATCGGATAGAGTCCTATGGGCTTACGACGTATGGGCAGCCAACTCTGTGAGATTCGGATAGGATTCGATTCTAAATAGAGTCCTGATCGGCCACTAGTCCCAGTCGGCCAACTCTATATAAAGGAGGGAGGGGTGGAGAGCTGCGGCACGTCAATTGTATCGCGTGCAACAGAACCCTCCCCACTTTCGAGCCAAACCCTAGCCTTGCATCGCGTGCTAGAACACGGGTGTACGACGTTTTGTCCCCGGACGTGTGGATACCAGTAGAGGCGCCGCTACGTTGTGCGCCGTTGATCGGCCCGGATCGGCTGCAATCGGAGCGATCGGTGTGGTGGAATCATGCGGTGGGCGCATCGGAGCGAGGCGTGAGAACGCGGCCGGACGACTCGAATCGGCTGATTGGCGAATCGGCCTGTCTTCGGGAATCGGCTACACTGTTCCGGATCGGATTGCCCCGATTGGCTATTCCGCTGCACTCTACTCCAATCGGTAACGATCTATCGGCCCTTACGTGCAAGTGTTCCTGGTTTGCGCGGTTAAAAGTTTTTGTTTTCGGCTAGCGTAGCCTCCGCGTAACCCTTTAGTGGTATCAGAGCTAATCTTGCTTAGTTCGGGTTTTAGATTGGATCTGGAACAAGTTTTGCGCACGGGTTGATTAGATCAATCGGTTTTACGGGATCTGTTGAGGAGAGTTAATGGTAATTGCGTTCCTTGATAGTGTATCGGAACGGCGTAATGTGATTACGTCGAAGCAATTTCCATATAACTCGATTTGAGTTGGGTTCGAGATAGCGTTCCTTGATAGTGTATCGGAACGGTATAATGTGATTATGCCGAAGCTATCTCGTAGTCCGATCTTGTTAGCTGCCTCGCGCCTACGCAAACCATCTCCCTTGATAGTGTATCGGGACGGCATAATATGATCATGCTGACATGGTTTTCGTAAGCGAATTCATAGATTAGACCGCCGTGTGCGTACCCCCTTATAGGTCGTCTCGATGCCGTAGCTCTGCGATAAGTAGAAAACGTTTCTACGCCTAACTTGTTTTTGCAGAGAATGCTTTGAGATGGTATGGCCCTATTGTATGTATGAGATGTATGAGATGCATGTGATGCATGTAATATTCTTTCATATGTGCAATCCCTGTAATATTCTTTCATACGTGCAATGCTTGTAATATTATTTCACGACCTGCGAGTCGATGTAATCTTCAATTAGAGCTTCTATAGTAGTAGCTTAGTTTGAAGAAATCAAGCATTCGGCACTCGAAAGAACGGTGATGAAGATGGAGATCCTATACACCGGCATGGAGATGGAGATCACCATGTGAAGGGGGCCATACTATTTCACTATATGCTATTCTTCTTGCTTTTATATGTGATATGTTTGTTTGATAGGATAGCATCCCTCGCAAAATGAAGTAGTAATGATGCCCTTCCAAATGTTGCACCCGTCACCGTTATGCTCGTCAATGGTGGGTCTGCCAAAGCAGAGTGCCATTCTCTATCATAACACGAGGGGGTATATGTCAGACATATACATGCAGGAGCATTTGGTTTACTTAACAAGGCTATCAAAACAGTTTTGGGCCTTGGGGCATAGGTTGGCGCCGGGGCATGGAGATGCCACACCAACAACAAGAGTCACATAGAGATGTGATTAGCAAGGAGTTGCTTACCGATGTTACTAATTTTCTAGCAGTGATGCCAAAGCTCACTAGAAAATTAATTAACATGTGGATCTTGACCCAATACGTAACCTAGAGGGAAGGTGAAAAATACGTAATGGGAGTCTAATGTTAAATTGTTTAACAATAGACATAGCATAAACATTGTGCTAAACTTTGCTTTTTCTGTTGTAGAATAAATGGCGGCTAATACTACACCCAGTACCTTTAATTTGCGATCTATTCTCGAAAAGGAAAAATTAAATGGAAAAAACTTTATGGATTGGTATCGCAACTTGAGAATTGTTCTCAAGCAAGAGCGTAAGGAGTACGTTCTTGAAGTACCCTATCCTGAGGATTTGCCTAATAACGCCACGCAATCGCACGGAGGGCTTATGAGAAGCACACTAATGATTCCCTAGATATAAGCTGTCTCATGCTTGCGACAATGTCCCCCGAGCTTCGAAGCAATATGAGAGCACGATGCTCACACTATTATTTAGGACTGCGTGGCATGTTTGAGAACCAAGCTCGGGCCAAGAGGTTCAACACCTCAATGTCCTTGTTTGCGTGCAGCTTGTTGAGGGAATCCCGTCGATCCGCATGTGATGAAAATGATTGGCTACATTGAGAGTCCGGAAAACTAGGTTTTCCCTTAGCCAAGAGTTGGCTCGATGTGATTCTCCCGTCGCTCCCTCCGAGCTTCGAGCCATTCATATTGAATTATCACATGAACAATATGGATAGGACCTTGGCTGAATTGCATGGGATGCTAAAGACACTAAGGAGAGTATCCGAAAAACGGTCATCATGTGATGATGATGCGAAGGATAAGCGCAAACCACTGTCAAGAAACTTTGCACCAAGAGGAAGTTAACTCCCGATGAGATCGTGAGTGCCTCCAATGCAAAGAAGGGCAAGAAGGGGTCGGCGGCATCGATGCCGTTTGCTTCTATTGCAAGGAGAAAGGCCACTTGGAAGAGGAGCGCAAGAAGTACATGGAGGATCTCAAAAAGAAGCAAAGTACGACTTCGCTTCGGTATTAATGTTATAGACATTAATCTTGCTACTTCACCTACCGACTCTTGGGTATTTGATACCGGATCGTAGCTCATATTTGCAAGTCGTTGCGGGAATGAGAAGAAGTAGAGGATTGAGAAGGGGCGAGGTGAACTGCGCGTCGGCAATGGAGCAAGCGTTGCTACGATTCTTGTCGGCACAAGTACCACTTCATCTACCTTCGGATTAGTTCATCTACCTTCGGGATTAGTTTTGGAATTAAATAATTGTTATTGTGTTCCAACACTATGTCAAAACGTTATTTCCGCTTCATGTTTGCAAGCGGAAGGATATGATTTTAGATCAATGAACAATGGTTGTTCAATATATCTCGAGATATGTTCTATTTTCATGCTCCATTGGTGAATGGATTATACGTTTTGAATCTTCAAGCGTCTCCCATCTATAACATTAATACGAAAGGCAACTCTCTAATGATATAAACCCCACGTTTATCCGGCATTGTCGCTTAGGCCATATAAATCGAAACGCATGGAGAAGCTCCATAAGGATGGATTGCTTCACTCTTTTGATTTTGAATCATTTGAGACATGTGAGTCTTGTTTACTTGGTAAGATGACAAAGGCACCTTTCACGGGACATAGTGAAAGAGCAAGTGACTTATCGGCACTCGTACATACCGATGTATGTGGACCAATGAGCTCAACGGCCGAGGAGGTTATCGCACTTCATTACCTTTACCAATGACTTTAGTAGATATGGTTATATCTACTTAATGAGGCATAAGTCCGAATCCTTTGAAAAGTTCAAAGAATTCCGAATGAAGTACGTAATCATTTAGGGAAAACAATCAAGTTTCTACGATCGATCGTGGAGGGAATACTTGAGCCAAGAGTTTGGTAATCATCCGAAAGATTGTGGAATTGTTCCACGTTGACTCCGCGAGGAACTCCACAATGGAGCGGAGTGTCCGAACGGAGAAATCGCACCTTGTTGGACATGGTGCGGTCGATGATGAGCCAAAGTGATCTTCCGTTATCCTTCCGGGGATATACTCTTGAAACATTGCGCTCACACTAAATAGAGTTCCATCTAAGTCAGTTGAAAAGACACCATATGAGATATGGACAGGGCAACCCCCTAGTTTGTCTTTTCTTAAAATTTGGGGATGTGAGGCTTATGTAAAACGTTTACGTCGACAAGCTCACACCCAAATCGACAAGTGCTTCTTTGTGGGATATCCTAAGGAAACTAAGGGATATTACTTTTATAATCGGGAACAAGGCAAAGTGTTTGTCGCCCGATACGGTGTCTTCTTGGAGAAAGAGTTTCTTTTAAGAAGGGTTAGTGGGAGCAGGGTGCATCTTGAAGAAGTTCAAGAAACACCGAAAACGTTTCAGCGACCACGAGAACCACAACGGAGGAGCAAAGTGTTGCGCCACCGGTTGTAGATACACCACCCCCACGGAGGTCCGAAAGATCACGTCGTGCGCCCGACAGTACACAGTGCGAAACAACATGAGATATTGTTGTTGGACAACGATGAACCTAAGACCTATGAGGAAGCGATGGTGGGATCCGATTCCAACAAGTGGCTTGGAGCCATGAAATCCGAAATAGAATCCATGTACGACAATCAAGTTTGGAACTTGGTTGATCCACTGATGGTGTCAAAACCATTGAGTGTAAATGGGTTTTTAAGAAAAGGCCGATATGGATGGAAATGTTCACATCTATAAGGTGCGATTGGTGGCGAAAGGTTTTAAACAGATTCAAGGAGTTGATTATGATGAAACCTTCTCGCCCGTCGCAATGCTTAAAACTATTCGGATTATCCTAGCGATTGCTGCATATTTCGATTATGAGATATGGCGAGATGGATGTCAAAACGGCTTTCCTGAATGGAAACCTAAGCGAGGATGTATACATGATACAACGTCGGGGTTTTGTCGATCCAGAATCACACTGGAAAGATATGCAAGCTACGAAATCCATTTATGGATTGAAGCAAGCATCTCGGAGTTGGAATATTCGTTTTGATGAAGTAATCAAAGGGTTTGGTTTCATCAAAAACGAAGAAGAGGCCTGTGTTTACAAAAGGTCGTGGGAGCGCAATTGTATTTCTAATCTTATATGTGGATGACATATTGTTGATTGGAAATGATATCCCTATGCTAGAATCCGTCAAGTCTTCATTGAAAAATAGTTTTTCCATGAAAGACTTAGGGAGGCAGCATACATATTAGGCATTCGGATCTATAGAGATAGATCCAAGAGGCTAATTGGATTAAGCCAAAGTACATACATTGACAAGGTGTTGAAAAGGTTCAACATGCATGATTCCAAGAAAGGTTTCTTGCCCATGTCACATGGCATTAATCTTAGCAAGAATCGGTGTCCTCGGACACATGATGAGCGGAATAAGATGGGTATGGTTCCATATGCTTCGGCAATTGGATCCATCATGTATGCCATGCTTTGTACACGCCCGGATGTCTCGTACGCTTTGAGTGCTACGAGATACATAAGATCCAGTGAAGGTCACTGGATGCCGTAAAGAATATCCTTAAGTACTTGAGAAGAACTAAGGATATGTTCCTAGTCTATGGAGGTGAAGAAGAGCTCGTTGTAAGTGGTTACACCGATGCTAGCTTCCAAACGGACAAGGATGATTATAGATCGCAATGGGTTCGTGTTCGCCCGAACGGAGGCGCAGTCTGGAAGAGTTCCAAGGGATACCGTTGCTGATTCTACAACAGAGGCCGAGTACATTGCTTTGCTTGGAAGCGCAAAGGAGGCTGTTTGGATCAAGAAATTCGTTTCGAGCTTGGTGTGATGACTAGTACGACCGGTCCAATGTCTCTCTATTGTGATAATAGTGGAGCCATTGCGCAAGCCAAGGAGCCGAGGTCACATCAGAAGTCCAAACACATACTTCGGCGATATCATCTCATCCGCGAGATAGTGGACAGAGGTGATGTCAAGATATGCAAAGTGCACACGGATCTCAACATAGCCGATCCGACAAAACCTCTCCCTCGCCGAAGCATGAGGAACACACAAGAGCAATGGGTATTAGATACTTACATGATTGACTCTAGTGCAAGTGGGAGATTGTTAGTGATATGCCCTAGAGGCAACATGGAGATTTTGGATATCACGTCAATGTTTATGTATAAATGAATAAAGTGTTATTCAGTTCCATGAAATAGACATCTTGTATTGATCAATAAGTACGTGACTTATTTATGAGACTCGATATGTATGAATCTATTTCTAAACGATCCCGATCATATGTCATATTGTTGGAACAAATATGATTCTAAGATCGGCATGTTTATTGATTGATGATCATGTCTCATAGATCATGGGTATGGAGATACCAAATCAATAAACATGGACATATGTGTTAGAGAACACATTGTTGGAGAGACCCACCATGAGACACTACAGAATCAATGTGCCATTAGTTGGTCTCGGGTAGTGTTGGTACAAAGTCCTTAGACCGAGATCACCATGGATTCCAACATATGTAGTAGCCTACTTTGGGACTACCAAACGCTATTCCGTAATCGGGTAGTTATAAAGGTAGTTTTCGGGTTTGCTATGAAACATGGAGTGGGATATGAGTGATCAAGATGGAATTTGCCCCTCCTTTAGAGAGATATCTCTGGGCCTCGAGGTAATGGATTATGGAAATGCATGGCCATGCTAAGTTGATTGAGGAGTCAATCAACGACGGATAATCCAATACGGTTCGAGTGAATGGTTAAGCTATTGAAGGGATGGCACACATCTTGCCTATAGCTTCGGTATCGTGAGGCAAAGGGATTTGTGTACACATTACAGGTTCGAGCCGATATTATATTCTTGTATACTATGGTGTCAATATGTGCTTGCTAGCGCGCGTGTTGGCAGTGGTGAGTTGGACTCGAGCCGACGGTCGGCTATGTTAGACTATAGCCGAAACCGAGTATACCTGAACCTACGTGGTCGCACGCTTAAGGGGATAAGAGCGGGCATTCGAGTTGGACTCGGATACGGCTCGATCGGATAGGGATCCGATCGGATAGAGTCCTATGGGCTTACGACGTATGGGCAGCCAACTCTATGAGATTCGGATAGGATCCGATTCTAAATAGAGTCCCGATCGGCCACTAGTCCCGTCGGCCAACTCTATATAAAGGAGGGAGGGGTGGAGAGCTGCGGCACGTCAATTGCATCGCGTGCAACGAACCCTCCCCACTTTCGAGCCAAACCCTAGCCTTGCATCGCGTGCTAGCACACGGGTGTACGGCGTTTTGTCCCCGGACGTGTGGATACCAGTAGAGGCGCTGCTACGTTGCGCGCTGTTGATCGGCTTCGGATCGGCTGCAATCGGAGCGATCGGCTGTGGTGGAATCGGCTGCGATCGGGCGCATCGGAGCGAGGCGTGAGAACGCGGCCGGACGACTCGAATCGGTCGTCTCCGGAATCGGCTACACTGTTCGGATCAGATTGCCCCGATTGGCTATTCCGCTGCACTCTACTCCAATCGGTAACGATCTATCGGCCCTTACTTGCAAGTGTTCCTGGTTTGCGCGGTTAAAAGTTTTTGTTTTCGGCTAGCGTAGCCTCCGCGTAACCCTTCATGGTAGAACAAGTATAGGTAATTCTTTGTGTACAGCATGCATGTTTAAAGTTTAAAACGACATCATTTCGCAAATGCGATCAATATGTTCAAAGAGTGTGATGACTTGCCTTGCTCGCACGCTTGTTGAGCGGGGTCTTCAACGGAGTCGATGCCGCTTCTTCAGTGCTATCCGTACGTGCGAAAGATCAATTGAATTCAATTAGAATTCAATAAAATATCGAGAGATCGAAAAGGACCATAAAAATCATGAAAAATGATTCCAAATGTTTAGCATAGAATTCTACTCGAGTTCGGGTGAGTATTGCCAGGAGAAAAATCCGAGTTTTGAAATTGAGTTGATGCCCTAGGGTTTTTGCAAAATGACGATCGCAATTATTTGAGAAAATTAGATTTAGAAATATTAGCGGAGGGATTTGTACTCGAGGTATTGAGGGTTCGAGCACAAAAGAGAAACATATTTAAATGGCGAGAAAGAACTAAACAAAATTTGGATTCAAAAACGACGCGAAACGAAATTTTGGAAAAGTCTGGTTTTGATTTTTCAAATTTTGCTCCAAGAAAATAATTTATTTTTGCCCAAAAATTTACTCAAATCCTTTCAAAATATTTTTCCAAATTTTCCATAATTTTTCCTTTTTTTCTATTTTTCTTTTTCTGTTTTCTCTCTTTTCTTTTTCTTTTTCTTTTTTTCTCTGCACACTGTACCTCGGCCCACAAGGTGTTTGACCGGCGCTCGAGAGAGAAAGGGGCGGCGGACGACGCTAGCGCGAGGGAAAGGGCGGCGGCTCGGGGCTTACCGGCGGCAGCACGCGGCAAGGAGGGTGGCGGAGCTCCGGTTCACGGTGACGGCGCGGCAACGGCGGCGGCTTGCGGCGGCGGCGGTGCTCGGTTTGCGGCGGCCGCGCTCGGGAGAGAGAGAAGCCGGCGAGAGAGGGGAGGCCGAGGCGGCGGCGGTGTGGGGAAACGAGAGGGGAAGGGGGCTTTAAATAGGCGCGGCGGGGTCCGAATCGGGATAGAGGGGGAGGGGCCGGCGCGGCGGCGGCGGCGAGACGTGCGGCGCGCGGGGTGGCGGGGCTGCGCGGCGGACGTGGGCGACGCGGGCCGAAGCACGTGGCGGCGGCGCGCGCGCGCGCGGGGGCGGGTACGGCGGCGCGTGGCGCGGCGAGCGGGTCCGATGCGGACGGGCGACGCGGCGACGCGAGCAGGGCGGGCGGTGCGGCGGCGGCGCGTGGCGCGGGCGGCGGGAGTCCCGCGTGGGCGGGTGACGCGCGGCGCGAGCGCGGCGGGGCCGTGCACGGCGGGCGGCGCGTGGCGGCGGCCGCGCGCGCGGGCGGGGCGTGGCGCGGGGTCACGGGCAGCGGGGCCGGCGGGGGCGGGCGTGTGGGGCGCGCGATCGCGGCGCATAGCGCGCACGAGCGCGGGCGCTGTACGGCCGGGCGACGCGCGACGGGGGCGCGGCCGGGGCTGGTACAACGTCGAACACTTGATGAGCAATGAACAGTGGCAGTTTCCGATTTTTCCCGATTTTCAATTTCATTTTCCAATTCTAATTTTTCTTTCACTCTATAAATCCCAAATAAATATATGTTATCCCCATATTTAATAAAAAATATATTTTCTAACTTTTTATCACCATTATTCAAAAATGTATATTTTCATATTTACTTAAATCCCTTTTCCTAAATTCATAATTCACTATCTTTAATTCCAAAAATTTCCTAGATTTCATGTAAATCCCTTAAAATATTTTACGGTCTATTTTATTCCCTAATTAATCCCCCATAATCACCAATTAATATTTTATTTCTCAAATACATATTTTCATAAGTCTGCATCCTTTTTCCGATTTTATTTTTAAAAAATTCCTAACCTTATATTTCGAGGTTTTCTTCCCAACAAAAATCCAAACCATTTGGTTTTCACAAACATCGAGAGGAACTGTTCACAACTAAATTTATGCAACGAGCGGCAAATAAAAAGCAACAAACACGAGAAAAGGCAAGAAGCAAAAGTTTTTGTAAGTCCCGATTTTTTACGTTCCGATTTTTAATTTCTTCGATTTTCAGGATGTTACACATGGTGGGAATCTCCACTTCAATTTCTTTTGTTATCGGCTTGTAGCCCGATGCCCCTTGAGCCAAATCATTTGCTCCTGAATTCTGCTCTCTGGGGATGTGCTTTAAGGTTACTAGCCGAAAGTTGTCCATCAAATCTCGGCATTTTTTATAGTAGATCATCAGCGCGTCGTTCTTGCACTCATATTCTCCCGATAATTGGCTGATGACTAACAGTGAATCACCCATTATCTCAATGGCGTCGGCTTCAACCTCCTTGAGCAGTTGTAACCCTTTGAGAACGGCTTCATATTCGTCTTGATTATTTGTTGCATAATGTGTAATGGAAAAAGCAAACTCGAAGCTTGCCCACGTGGGAGAGATTATCACCAAGCCAATGCCGCATATGTTTTCGCAGAACAAGCCATCAAAAGTCAAACTCCAAGGCATGATGTCCACCGAGCCGATTGAGTCATTTTTGTGTTCCACTATAAAATCAGGTATGGCTTGCCCTTTTACTACCTTGGGTGCTTCATACCTTAAATCAAACTCCGTGAAAGCGAATATCCATTTCCTAACTCGCCCTTTCAAAACTGGAGCTGATAGCATATATTTTACTACATCGGCCTTGCATACTATGGTGCACTCATTGGATAATAGGTAATGCCTTAATTTTGTGCATGAAAAATATAGGCACAAACATAATTTCTTCACGGGAGAGTACCTTGTCTCTGCGTCCAGAAGCCTTCGACTAAGATAGAAAATTGTCTTCTCTTTCCCTTTGATCTCCTGAATGAGGACTGAGCCGATAGACTTCTCATCGACTGACACGTATAATTTGAACGACACTCCCTTTTGTCGAGAATCAATACTGGAGGGGAGCTCAGATAATTCTTAATATTGTCCAAAGCCTTCTGCTGCTCTGCCCCCCAAGTGAACGCTTGATCGGCCTTCAGCTGAAACAGAGGTGTGAAAGGCTCCATCTTCTCTGACAGATTGGCTATAAAGCGCCTGACGAAGTTGATTTTGCCGATCAAAGACTGCAATTCCTTCTTGCCCTTCGGAGGATGAATGGTCTTGATGGCATTGATGCTCCTCTGGGTGACCTCGATTCCCCTCTCATGAACAAGAAATCGCAAGAACTGGCCAGCCGACACACCAAACGCGCACTTCGTAGGGTTCATCTTCAGGCCATATTTCCTTGTCCTCTCCAAAACCTTCCTTAAATCGGCTATATGGTTTTCCACCTCCTTGGATTTGAAAACGGCATCATCAATATATATCTCCACTAGGAAGCCGATCAAGTCGTGAAAGATGTAATTCATGGCCCTATGATACGTAGCTCCAGCATTCTTCAAGCCAAAAGTCATGACGACCCACTCGTACAAGCCGATTGCTCTTGGGCACCTGAAAGCTGTCTTGTGAATGTCTTCCTCGGCCATAAAGATTTTGTTATAACCAGCATTGCCATCCATAAAACTTATGATTTTGTGGCCAGAGGCGGCATCCACTAGCAAATGCCTATAGGCATGGGGTACTCATCTTTAGGGGTAGCCTTGTTCAAATCTCTGAAGTTGATGCATACCCGAAGCTTGCCATTCCTTTTTACCACTGGAACTATGTTTGAAACCCATTCGACGTATCGGCAGGGCCGAATAAAGCCAACATCATATAGCCGAGTGATTTCAGCCTTAATCGCTTCATACATATCGGCTTTAAACCTTCTAGGAGGCTGTTTGTACTGCCGATATTCAGGCTTAATGGGGAGCCGATGTTCAACAATAGATCGGCTAAGACCAGGCATCTCAAAATACTTCCAAGCAAAGCAGTCTTTATATTCCTTTAATAAATCAATAAGCTTGGTCCTAAAATGAAAAGACAAATTCTTGCTAATATATGTCGGCCTAGGCCTATCCCCCGGACCAATATCAACTTCTTCCAATTTGTCGGCCGACATAAAACCCTGCTCGAGTTTGGCGTCGATGTCGTCCATGGTGTCCTTGTTGTAGATGCTCGAGCCCTCCACGACACCCTCAAAGTAATAGTTGAGGCTCTTCGTCTCCAATTGGCTGCATGTCAGAATCGGACACCTTGAGAAAATTGGCCTGCCAAACATTGCCGGACGGGCAATCAATGCCATCGACTTCCCATAAAGTCAAGTCGGCCTTAGGGACGTTGACTGACCTGTCAGCTGGAACGGTTTCTATCTAATCGCCTTGCCATTGGATTATGCTTTGATGCATTGTGGAAGGGATGCAACAGTTGGCGTGGATCCACTCCCTTCCGAGCAGCAGGCTCTATGATCCCTTCCCGTCGATGGCAAAAAACGTTATGGGCATGGTTTTGCTGCTGTTAACAACTAAATTTGGTAACCAAATCCCTAAGTCTCTACCGAGATATAAACGGAATCAGATCGGAAGAATAGAGGTCGAGTCGGCTGCGGTGCGATCGGCTACGAGGTCAATCGGCTGAGGTTGAGTCGGGCAGGTATAGCCGATAGTCGATGTTGAGTCAGAGAGGATAAAACCGTTTCCGATGAAAGTGCTTAAAGATAAATAGAAGATTCGATTCTCAAATTGTGCGTTAAAAGATATTGTCATCTACGGATAGAGTCCTATAACAGCAATTGTATCTGTAAATTAGGAGTTTGTTTAGATTGTTTATTGTAATGTGGCATGGGACCGTATCCCGGGATATTATCGTATTTAAAATAGTAGATTAGATAGAGACCGTAGTTCGCACGGGTAATGTTATTCTTGGGTATAAATAGGACCCGAGATCCCTGTAAATAATATCAACACACATTCAATACAACTTTTGGCGCATCGCCTCCTTTTTCTTCAGACGAACAACTGATTCGGCTTCAGGCTGCATCGTTTCGATCCTCGATCGAAGGTAAATGTTTGTCATTACTGGTGTATCTTGTCGAATTTAGTGCTTCCATCGCTATGATACTCTAAATTCGATAATTTGTGTTGCGTTAGTTATCATATATCACATATAATCTAGAGCAATGTTTAGATCTGTCTTGACATCGGCTTGTTTCTATCAAGAATCAGTAGCCGATAGAGCTAGATCTAAAGGTTGGCCTACATTATATGCGATATCCACCGTCTTGAGGTATTTACATCAGCTACGGTAGATCTGATTGTTCTTTTTATACTTAATGCTGCATCAATATTGATCTATTAAGTCGTTTTTAGAGCCTTTATGATCTATTCGACCAGATGTACATGTTTAGAGACAAGGTCGGGCTTTATCTGTTTTAATATTCTTTTTGATATATTTATTATCAGGTTTATTAAAACCGCCTCTTATATTAAGATCTTGCTCTAGTTAAATGCCCTAAGTCAGAATCAGCCTGTCAGCCATAGCCGACAGCCGATTGATCTAGGTTTAGCTTGTTTAGCTTAGATCAATATCTTTTCATAAGATGAGTCGAAGTATTAGCCGATACACAGTTAGACTTACAGTATCGGCTAGGCTGTTAAAACATATATTTATTATCCCATTGTATATTTGGATTAAGTGGTTAATACTATCTCGGTGTAGCCGATCTATTCTAGTCACTTAGTTTAAATGCACTTCGGGATAACATATATATGTAAATTGACTCTTACAGCCGATCCAGTAGGATCTGACTTAACACTTAACGCATATATCTTTAATTTTCTTGTTGGTTAACAGATCAAACCAACTGGCATGCCCTATACAACACAGGTAGCCGAGAAGGACCTCCACTGGAGCTAAGCAGATCTCCCAGGCCAGTGCGTGAGAGAAATTTCTCGTCAACACGCTTCTTGGCACGCCCGATGGGACTATCTCTGTCAACTCGGCTAGGACGCATCGACGCAGCTGACAAGATGGTCAACCTCAAGAGCCCCAGCGTTTCTTAGGACAACGTCGTGCCTGTGAAGATGGAAAAATTATCGGCTGAACAACAAGCCGACTACAGAAAGATGGTAGAAGAGCTCCAAGCCAACTACCTACAGTCGTTCACCCAGACAAGGTCTGGGGCTGTGCACCAAAAGTACAAACTCAGCATGGACAAAGTCAAGGCGTCCTCCTCCAGCGGATCAAAGGACAAAGAGAAGGCGGAGGAGCCGATTGAAGAGACAGATGACCCGCTTTGGATACTTTGCAAGACCGAATTGATTCGGGCGTGCACCATGCGCGGTCAAGCAGTGGCATTCTCGTCAACACTCGAACAATATGATTGCCACTATGGTCGACGCCAAGATATCCGACCAACTGCAGCGGGGGCCGACTTACTTCACAGACAGCCAGTTTCCTGGTTACAGGACATTGTGTGGAGATTGTGGCAATCGGGTATCCACATGGCAAGCTTATCCGACTGAAGGTAGGGATAGATTGCGCCTGCTATATCTGTAAGCCGAACTTGACTTAGGTGTTACGGTTGCCGATAGAGATAAGGCAATCGGCCTATAGTCACGGTTTGGTAAGATTGAGGGAACCAACTTAGAATAAGATAGGGTTTCCGACTTGTAAACCCTTTCTCCCAAGACTATATAAGGGGGGTAAGGGGCGTCCCTTGAGGGATATCTTAGACTTCATAAGCAAGAGCTTTAGATTCACGAGATCACGAGATCAATAAAGACACTCGGCGGATCGAATCCACCGAAACAGGAGTAGGGTATTACCTCACGAGAGGGCCTGAACCTATCTAAATCTTCTTCTTCTTCTAACCCATTGTGCTTGGCGATCTTGACTGCGACCCCATAAAATATATTGCCGAAACCAAGTTTCGACGGTTGGCGCGCGAGTAGGGGCGCGCGTCGAGACTTCTTCAACAATCTCGCCGACAAGCGTGATGGGATCTCCTTCAAGACTCGGCGACTTCGCCGCCAACCGCGGCGACTCCTCCTCGACTCGGATTCGAACCAGTCGGAGGGAACAACCTACTCGGCGCCGTTCGGGCTCTCCAACAGCGCCGAGATCTTCGACAACATCTTGAAGAC
The DNA here is from genome assembly GCA_019925245.2 of Oryza australiensis. NCBI lineage: Eukaryota > Viridiplantae > Streptophyta > Magnoliopsida > Poales > Poaceae > Oryza > Oryza australiensis. The sequence continues at coordinate 253,335 of JAIFGZ020000367.1, forward strand.
CAAGATGCGATCCACCTTCTCCGACGACGGACTTCACTCGGCGCCATTCGGATTACCGAATGCCGCCGAGATCTGCGCCAATCTTCTTGCCTTCACTCTCCAATCTGCGCCGAGACCTGATAGCGGCGACGATGGAGTACCGGCCTTCACTCGGGAGCTCCGCCGAGTGCATTGGCCGAGTGGCTTTAAGCCCACCGGGATAGAAAGGTACGATGGCAAAACCGACCCGAATCTTGGTTACGTATATACCCTTGCCATCCGAGCTGCGGTGGCGACAACAAAGCCATGGCGAACTACGCCCGTGGCCCTCGCAAACTCGGCCAAAAATTGGCTCACCGGCTCGGCAAGAGGCTCAATCGGCTCGTGGAGCGAGCGAGGACCACTTCATCGCCAACTTCCAAGGCACCTTCGAGAGGCCCGCACGCACTTCGACCTTTACAATGTCATCCGAAGCCGGACGAGCCTCCGAAGATTACATTCGTCGCTTCTCAGAAGCGCAACAAGATCCCGAACATCACCGATGACATCATCATCGCCGCCTTCCGAAGGGAGTCCGTGATGAGCCGCTTATCGGCAAGTTCGGACGCAAGCCACCGAAGACGGTGAAGCGAGATGTTTGAGACGGCGAATTCATACGCCAAATCGAACGACGCCATTAAGGCCGCCCGTCAAGACCGGCCCGACAGAAGAGAGGACAAGCAAGTAGGAGGAAGCCGAAATCCTAAGAAGGATGGCGGCAACAACAAGCAACCGGGGCCGAAAGATCGCAAGCGCCGATCGGAAGACCGGTGGCCGCAACCTCCAATACTCAACGCCGTCCCAGTCGCCGCCTACGACGCCATCATGAACGCCCGGTGCACCCACCATCCGAATCACAAGCACGCGGCAAAGGATCTGCTTTATCTACAAGCGATTCGCAACAGCATCGCGCAGCTAAAAAGCCGATCGACGAGGCTGGCCTATCCGGCGCCAAGAAGAACAACGCGGCGAGAATGCCGAACCCTTTCAAGACCCGGTGGGGAGCTCAACCACATCTTCGGGGGCCCGTTAGCTTATGAATCCAAGAGGAAACGAAGCTAAGCGGCCGGAGGTCAACGCGGCTCAACTCGAAGTCCCTCAATATCTGCGATGGTCGGAGGTGGCCATCACCTTTGACCGCTCGGATCATCCCGACCGAGTGGTCCACCGGGACGCTATCCACTCGTCCGGACCCCGTAGTCCGCAACATCAGGCTTAAGCGCGTCCTCATCGACGGGCAGCGCCCTCAACATCTGTTTGCCAAGACTATGGATGAAATGCGATCCCGAGGGCCGAACTCAAAGCAAGCTCAGCCCCTTCCACGGAGTTATCCGGGCTATCTTCAACACCACTCGGGCATATCTCTCTCCCAGTCACCTTCGGAGCCCGAGAGAATTTCCGAACGGAGAACGTCACCTTCGAGGTGGCCGACTTAAACAAACATATCATGCCATCATCGGAAGGCCTGCGCTTGCCAAGTTCATGGCGATCCCTCACTACACTTATCTTTGCATGAAGATGCCGGGTCCCAACGGCGTCATCACTCTTCGCAACGACGTGAAGCAAGCCTTCACCTGCGACAAGGAGAGCTGCGACATGGCCCAATCTCGCGAGAGATTACGTGGCCAACAAGAAGTCCGATTGGCTGCATCAACTTCGGCGAGAGGGCGAAGTCCCCGCGAAGAAGATAGCCAAATCGGGATCGGCGACACCAAGACCAAGAAGATCTCCCTTGATTCGTCCGATCCCTCCAAAAGCTGCATGTAATCGGCGCCGACCTAGATCCTAAATAGGAAAGCGCGCTCGTCACCTTCCTCCAAAATAATAAAGATGTTTTGCTTGGAAACCATCGATATGCCTAGAATTCCTAGGGAGGTGATCGAGCACTCTCTGAACGTCAAAGATGACGCCAAACCAATTAAACCACGATTACGCAGGTTCGCACAGGATCGAAAAGACGCGATCAAAGAAGAACTTACAAAGCTCTTGCTGCGGCTTCATTAAAGAAGTCCTTCATCCCGACCGCTAGCCAATCCAGTCTTGGTCCGCAGAAGACGGGGCAATGGCGCATGTGCGTCGATTACACCGACCTCAACAAAGCCTGCCCCAAAGATCCATTCGGGCTACCTCGCATCGATCAAGTCGTCGACTCAACGGCCGGCTGCGAACTCCCGAGTTTTTGGATTGTTACTCGGGCTACCACCAGATCGATCTGAAAGAATCCCGCTTGAAGACATCTTTCATCACGCCGTTCGGGGCCTCTGCTACATCACCATGCCTTTCGGCTGAAGAACGCCGGAGCTACATACCAATGCATGATCCAAAGATGCTTCCAGAGCGAGATCGGCAAAAACATTGAAGCTTATGTCGACGATGTTGTCATCAAGACCAAGCGAAAGAAGACCGATCGCCGACTTAGAAGAAACCTTTGCAAACATCCGGGCCTTCGAATGAAGTTGAACCGGAGAAGTGCACCTTCGGCGTTCCATCGGGCAAGCGCTCGGCTTCATGGTATGACATCGCGGCATCGAAGCAAACCCGAGAGAAGATCAACGCTATCTTAAACATGAAGCCCCGAGTAATCGAAAGACGTCCAAAAGCTCATGGCTGCATGGCGGCACCGAGCCGTTTCATATCTCGACTCGGCGAGCGAGGCATGCCCTTCTTCGAGTTTCTTGAAGAAGAAGACGACGACTTCCGGTGGACCACGAGAGCGACAAGGCCTTTGAAGATTTCAAAGAGTTCCTTACCACGCCACCCGTCCCGGCTTCACCTCGGCCCGGAACCCCTCTTTGTGACGTCTCGGCCACTCACCAAGTGGTCGGCACGGTCCTTGTGGTTGAACGAGAAGAAGAAGGACGGGCCAAGATTCAAAGACCAATTTACTTTGTCGGCGAAGTATTGGCGGAGCCAAAATCCGATACCCCGGTACAAAAATTGCTTTATGGTGTTCTAATAACCGCGAGGAAATTGGCACACTACTTTGAGTGGTCACTCGGTCACCGTCATCACCTCTTTTCCACTCGGTGACGTCATCCACAACCGCGAGGCAACCGGGCGCATCGCCAAGTGGGCCCCAGGCCGATGCCGCCTGGACTTAACTTTTAAGCCCGGACGTCCATTAAGTCACAAGCCTTAGCGGACTTCTGGCCGAGTGGACTGAACAGCAAGAGCACGTACCTCGGGAAGACCTCCAACACTGGACCATGCACTTGACGGATCCAAGAGGATCAGCGGCTTGGGAGCGGGAGTTGTGCTGATCTCCCGGGGAAAGGCTAAGATATGCCCTTCACCTCCACTTCTCCGCCTCACACAACGTCGCCGAATACGAAGCTCTCTTACATGGTGCGCCTTGCGGTCTCACTCGGATTCGTCGGCTTATTGTCAAAGGCGACTCCCGGTTGGTCGTCAATCAAGTGATGAAAGACTGGTCCTGCTTAAACGACACTATGGAGGCCTACCGACAAGAGGTCCGCAAGCTTGAGGACAAGTTTGATGGGCTAGAACTCTCACATGTCTGAGACATAACAACGAAGCGCCGATGAGCTAGCGCGGTTCGGATCTAAGCGCGAAGCTGCTCCAACGAGATGTCTTTGTCGAACATCTTTACGAGCCAACCATCACTTGCAAAGACAGCTCCCAACGAGCAAACCACGAACGAAGTCACCATGGTCGATACCGACGGAGGACGCCGCTCATCAAATTCTTAACTCAGCAAGAGCTGCCGGATGACCGGGATGAAGCGAACGCGTCCGGCGTCGTTGCCAAGCGTACGTCATGGTCGACTCCGATCTATACAAGAGAAGCCCCTCTGGAATTCTAATGAGGCGCATCACACCCGAAGAAGGGAAACAATTACTCCAAGATATCCACTCGGGCATATGCGGAAGCCACACGGCGGCACGCACTCTAGTCGGCAAAGCTTACGGGCAAGGATTTTTCGCTTACCGCGGTCTCCGACGCGGATAAAGTCGTAAGAACCTGCGAAGGCTGCCGTTCTTTGCCCGACAAAGCCATGTCCCGGCCAGAGCTTCAAACAATCCCACTTTTCGGCCGTTCGCGGTATGGGGCTGGACATGGTTGGCCCCTTCAAAAAGCTCCGGGAGGTTTCACACACCTCTTCGTCGCAATCGACAAGTTCTCCAAGTGGATTGAAGCCAAGCCGGTTGCCACAATCACTGCCGACAAAGCACGGGATTTTTCCTCAACATTGTGCACCGCCGGCGTCCCAAACAGAATCATAACCGATAATGGGACTCAATTCACGGGAGGCATCTTCAAGGAATTCTGCGAAGACTTCGAATCAAGATCGCTACGCATCGGTAGCTCACCCCAAAAGCAATGGGCAAGTCGAGCGAGCAAACGGCATGGTTCTTCAAGGTATCAAGGCTCGCGTCTTCGACCGGCTAAGCCCTTACGCGGCAAGTGGGTCCAAGAACTTCCCTCGGTTCTATGGTCGCTGCGAACTACACCCGGTCGGGCCACCGGCCAAACTCCTTTCTTTCGGTCTATGGCACGAAGCCATGTTGCCAAATGAGATGGAGTTTGAGTCCCTCCGGTCCGCGGCTTCAACGATGAACGCTACGACATCGACCGAGTGGATGACCTCACCCGATTGGAAGAGGCCCGCGAGGCAGCCCTCATCCGGTCGGCCAAATACCTTCAAGGGCTCGGAAGATACCACAGTCGCAACGTGCGAGCACGAGCTTTCATTGTTGGCGACTGGTCCTACGCAAGATCCGGACCACCAAAGACCGACACAAGTTATCTCCCTTATGGGAAGGACCCTATATAATCGCCGAAGTGACTCGGCCCGGTGCTTACCGGTTAAAGCGCGAAGACGGGTCTATGGTGGAGAACTCCTGGAACATCGAACATCTTCGGCGGTTTTACGCCTAATTTGGCTAAGGCCTCATGTTTTCCTTGACCGCCAACGTCAAGCAAGATGACTTCTTGAGCTAGCGATCGGGTGATACACATATCAATAAAGCTCGAATTTTCCTCGTCAAATTTTTGTGCATAATTTGGTTTATCATTGTTTAATGTCCTTCGACTCGAGCTTAGTGTCTAAGGCGAGAGTTTTCCGATGACCTAATCAAGCCTAGGCTTGGTGACGCGACGAAAACTACTTAAGAAATTTCACGCAAAGGCTCGAATCAAGGCATTGACATAAATAAACTAAAAATAGGCACAAAGATTTCATGACAAGAGTGTTACGATTACATGACATTCATAAGGCAAAGTCAAAATACGGTTCGAGTTTAAAATTGTTTATTACATCTAAAGAGATCTTCTTCGCCGCCTCTTGCGCCTCGCGAGCATATCTAGGGCCTGCTCGTCTGTTGTCCCCTCGGCGAAGCCCTCCCGATTGAATGAATATCCACTCGGGGTAGAGGGACTTAGTACGTGCAAGAGCCGGACCAGCCCCCATGTTGGCGCTTCGGTGATGTTTTTAGATCTGCTCGGGAGCCGAGGAGCTTGTCGAAGATCTCGATTGGCCCTAGCGAGCTGGTCCCAACCCCTTGATCGAACAAGGCTGCCAAGATCGGCGCGGCGGCATTGGCGACCTCTTCCCGTATCTCGTCGCTGGATCCGATCCGCCCGAGTAAGACGTCGTATTGGGCTCGGGTCTTCATCTTATAAGCTGCAAGGAGTCCTAGATCAGTCAAGGCACTCGGAAATAAAGCAGCACACGGGATTTGACTTCAAAGAAGGTTACCTTCAAATTCGGCCTCCATTTCGGCCTTGTCAAGGTTGACCGCTTCCAGTTGAACTTGAAGCGAGTGGACCTCCGAAGAATTTTCTACAACAAAAGAGGATGATCAATTGACAAGATCAACGAAAGAATCATGATGAAGGCGGGAGAGGCGGGCTTACTTCCGATTGATCCGCGGAGGTCGAGGTTCGCTTCCCGAAGCTCCGAGATCTCCCTCCTTAAAGCGGCCTCCCTTGAAGCGGCCTCCTCCCGAGTGACCTTCAGCTGTCGCTGAACGTCCTCCAAGGAGTTTAAGTGAGGCACCAGCTTTTCCAGCACCTCGGATTTTGCCATTGAGCGGCAATATTCTTTCTGCATGCAAAGGCAGAAGGATGATCGACTGAAGGATAACGAAGATATAATCAAAAAGAAAGATGAAGGCTTACGTTGAGCGGTCGGGTCGCCTCGTTCGGGCTCTCGACGAGGGCATCCCTTTCATCCTTTTCAGCTGCCGGTCGAGGATGATGCCCTGTCTCTCGCCTTAGAGTCCCGCCACTCGATTCGATTGGAGGAACCCGGTCTCGAAGCGCAACACAGGGATCTCTTCTACCGTGGCGGCAAACAAGAAAGACCAATGAAGACATGAAAGATTCAAAATTGAAAGAACAAAGGAAAGTTCGAAGCAAGTCTCACGGTTTCGGTGGTGCTGCCTAGGTGGGGCGCGGGCCCTTCTTCTTCGGGCTCGTGCCGAGTGACCCTCGGTCGGGCGCTCGGGCGCAGCCGTGGGTTCCTCGGCAGCCGACTGGTTTCCAGTCGGGATATCCCGGCTGGCAGTCGGGGGCTCTTCCCTGGGGGCGCTCTCCTTCTGAGGAGAAGGGTGCTTCTCCGGAGCGCTCGCGCTTGGTTGCGGGCTCCAGGGTTTTGGCTCTGACGGCCTTGGCGCTTCGGGAGCGGCGGCCGGGTCGGCCCTTCATCCCTCCCGACGGATCTATATCCCAGGGCTTCTGCACAAGTAAATACGGTAAAGATAAAGAAGAGTTTTCTACGAAAGAACTCAGGACTTTGGTTTCAGAGCTTACCTGGTTGATCGGCGGATCTTCGGTGCAGTCCGCGGCGATCGCCTTAGAGGCGGGGTCTCGATCGGAGGAGCCGGGACGTCGTCATCCGAGTCCTCAATGATCAGCCGCCTTTTGCTTGCGCGCTTGTTCGAGTCCTCACTCGGCGCCGCCCGCTTCCCGACTGGATCGGCTTGGATTTTTATCCCGCCAGTCGGCTTCTTGGTGGGGCGACGCTGCGCGTCATCATGAGCCATCTTATATGGCTTGGAAGTGATAGAGGCGTTTTCCTGCAGAAAAAAGGGAAAGTGCAACATTAAACGACAAGACGTCAAGATTGAAAGATAATATAAAGCAACCAATCGGCTTACCGGGAGGAGGAGGTCGATGGATGCTGAATGGAAGGACCCGGTAGTATGAGGGCTCGCTCAAGGCGAGATACCGGATGAGAAGAGCTTGTACATCCGGATCTTCGGGATCTCGTATGTGAGCGGATCCGGGTCCTCCCGGTGAGTCTGTTCCGCCTTCGTACTCGAAGGCGGCTTCGCCGCTCCTTGATTGGTGCCGATCGGCACTGATGAAGTCCGAGTAATTTGTTCCCCGCGAAGGTTCCTCTTCTTCATCGCGGGATCTTCGCGAGCAGATCGTTGGCTTCATCCCATTCTTGGGCTACGGGACGGTGCTCCAAGATGGTTTGGGGACAGGAGGAAGACCGACAAAGGCGGGAAGGCTGGGTTCAAGATTGCGATGTAGAACCGGTTCGAGTGCCGGCCTTTGTTCGAGGATTTCAAGGGAGAGAGAAGTAGTCTTTGCGGAGAGATCCGCGAAGCTGGAAGCCTGCCCCGCCAACGACACAAGGATGGTCCTTGTTCGGATGGGGTTTCGAGTAGAACATACGACGGAACAGATTGAAGTGAGGAAGAATGCCAAGGAAGGCTTCACATACATGAATGAAGAGTGCTATGTGAAGCATCGAGTTGGGGTTCGAGATGGTAGATTTGAAGACCATAGTAATCCAAGAGCCCCCGAAAGAATTCGGAGGTGGGAAGACTGAATCCGCAATAGAAAAAGGAGGTAAAGACAACGAGCTCACCGGTGTTTGGGGTCGGGAAGTCCTCCCCCGCCGCCGGGCGCCATCCCACAAGTTCCTTGGGCGGAAGCACGCCGTGCTTCACCATCTCCTTGAGGGTGTATTCCCTCACATCCGAGGTGGCCCATTGGTCGAACGGAATATTCTTCTCCTCCGCCATGAGATCGAGGTTGTTGGGGAGTGGATCGGTGAGAAAGGTTAGATCTTGGGCGATGGATGTGGGAGTTTTGGCTGCGAAGCTAGTTGTCGCGGCAAGCGAGCTTCTTGGCGGATGGGAGAAGTGCGCAAGCCTAGGGTTCTCCGCAATGAAGCGATGAACAGTATTGCGAGAAGGGGAACTTTTGGAAGATGAAGAGGCGGGGACGACCTCGTGTCTTTATAAAGAAAGATTTGAGGGTTGTGCTAGGTTTTTCGGTGAGTGGGCCGAGCCCATAAGAAAATCTACGGCCCAACTAAGGTGTGGTCGATACATGTCCTTAGGGACTTAAGCGGATGAGCTTAAGCAGATTTGCCCTGGCAATATGCGCGTGTCCGAGTGCCCAATACCTCTAAAGATCCTTCCATACCGCGGTTTGTCTGGCTTCATGAGAAGCCGGCACGATGCAATTTGGAAGGTGACCAACAATGAGTTTTTATAGCCGCCTTGATGAACAAGGGCTGTTGGGTTTTGGCATTTGGTCGGGTAATCTTACCGATCTTTGTTTGTTTTCCACCTTGGTGAAGATCTTTATAAGATTGAGACCAGTATTATGGCAAAAGCTATTTAATAACTTGGTCATATTTTTCATATGATTGAAAAAACTTGTCTTTCCATGAGGGATGAAAGAAATGTTTATTCCGGGATGACTCGGGCAAATCCACTCGGTTGAGCAAGAGCTTACCGAGTGCTTTTTACCCATGAGGGATGATTGAATTATTTGTTTTGAGATGACTCGGGCAAATTCACTCGGTTGAGTATGAACTTGCTGAGTAATGAGATTTCTATGATTGCTTTAGCATGAGCTAGGCATCTACATGAGAATGATTTTTTATAGTTCTTGACTACGTGCTTAGTCTATTTTTTGACTAACCACATAGTCGGGGGCTACACCTATAATTAGGTGCATCGGGAGATGCACCTAGATATTTATTTTTGAGAAATTTTTATATTTTCCAGCCCTTCACAGTCTTTGGAGCCACTCGGGAAGATTTAGGCGAGAGATGATGGAATCACTCGGCGCCAAAAGCACTCGGTCAAAGAGATTTTTGGTTGAGTCTTGCTTTGGTCGAAGGCGAGTTGTCTCGTCGGCGAAAAGGACTCGGGGGCTCTTGTGGAGATTGTGGCAATCGGGTATCCACATGGCAAGCTTATCCGGGAAGGTAGGGATAGATTGCGCCTGCTATATCGTAAGCCGAACTTGACTTAGGTGTTACGGTTGCCGATAGAGATAAGGCAATCGGCCTATAGTCACGGTTTGGTAAGATTGAGGGAACCAACTTAGAATAAGATAGGGTTTCCGACTTGTAAACCCTTTCTCCCAAGACTATATAAGGGGGTAAGGGGCGTCCCTTGAGGATATCTTAGACTTCATAAGCAAGAGCTTTAGATTCACGAGATCACGAGATCAATAAAGACACTCGGCGGATCGAATCCACCAAAACAGAGTAGGGTATTACCTCACGAGAGGGCTGAACTGTCTAAATCTTCTTCTTCTTCTAACCCATTGTGCTTGGCGATCTTGACTGCGACCCCATAAAATATATTGCCGAAACCAAGTTTTGACACATTGGCCACCCAGAATCGGCCGTTCCACCACCCGGCACAACAGGGCGCCGGGGGGGTCCTCGGCAGCCGAATCCGGTCGGATGGCTGCGAGACCGATGATCATCATCTTTGGACCGGCAACGACCACTTCCCCAAGAC